>JACEFZ010028263.1:67500-191128 GCA_014155875.1 Cepaea nemoralis | reverse complement strand
TTCAAAGGCATTTATGCGCTGTTCAGCTTGTTTAGTAAGTGTCCAGGTCTCACAGGCATACACAGCAACGGGAAAATGTATGCTCTTAAACATCTAATTTTTGTAGTTCTATCTGTCCCACTCCACAATTTATTCAGATGCCTATTATTTTAAAATTAACCTGGGCCACCAGGTGGGCATTGGCTAATTAGGTACCAGAAAAAGTCACGAAAAGTCAAGGTACCGACGGTGATATTGACCTCCTCACTCAGCGAGTGCCGATTGGTCTATGAAAATAGGGGGCTAGCGCAATATACCCAAAACACGTGGCCTCGTGTCATGTCAGAGAGGCATTTATCTAATCGTTTAATCAATGCTACAGATTGTTTGTTTTTAAATCGTGTTCATTCGAAATAAATGTATAACACAAGGGATAAATTATGATTAATATCTTGTGTGTTCTCTGCCCATTATGTTCACTGTCCATTGTGTTCTCTGTCAATTATGTTGTCTGTCCATTGTGTTCTCTGTCCATTAAATTCACTGTCTCTTGTGTTCTCCTTCCACATGGTCATCCGTCCATTGTATTCTGTGCCTAGTGAGTTCTCTGTCCTTTGTAAATTGTGTTCATTGTGTTCTCTGCCCAGTGTCACAGAGAGACAGTCTTCAATTTTGGATAACATTATTAGAAGAAATAAGAGCTAGATATTGAAGAAGGTTGACAACTAAAGAAGATTTTTATTTCATTGACGTATGTTGGTTACTTGAAACGTCATGAAAGTTTGGAGAGAACAATTATGAAGGGTATATGACCGGGAAGAGAGGAAGAGGAAGGCCAAAGAGAAGATGGGTGCAGGATATGGCGGATGATCTCCAGATGGGTGTACCGGACACGGTACATCTTGCTTATGATCGAGAAGTTTTCCGGAAGGTGTTATTGGAGCGAAGTTCTGCAAAGAACATGTTACTGAATGAATGATTGGATGAATTAGAAGAAATAAAAACTGGAACATGTTGTGACAACTGGAAAGATTTGTTAAAATGGAGATAGAAGAAGACATCCAGATAAAATTATTGACAATCTTGCGTCAAGGCACGGAAGGGAGTCAACACATAAAATGAACCTGCTGTTGGAGATCGCAAGACATATAGAAGCATAATCACCTACGCCATTTATCAAGGCACTTGATGATGATGGTTATGATTATGACGATGATGATGATGATGATGATTATGACGACGATGATGATGATGATGATGATGATGATGATGATGATGATGATGATGATGATGATGATGATGATGATGACAATGAGGATGATGATGATATAAAGTAATGTATTAATGTACCTATACACGCTCAATGAGAAATGTATTAACAAACTTTAGATAAAGATGCTAACAATGTACGTACATGTGTTTACAACATCAAATACACAAGGAACAAGATCATCCAATGGCTGTACTGTTCTACATCAGAACACCTTGATACAAGGCGGGAGAACGACCCAAAAAGATTTTGCAAGATAGACTAAAAGATACAATGAAGAAATCAAATATGACGTTAGCACAAGCAACAAGACATGCGAAACACGAGAAAGTACATCTACCCGCACTCTGGGACGTTTCACGGCAACAGTAGTGGCGCAAAAGAAGAAGAGAAGACGAAACCACAAACACTGCAATCAGAATTAGTTGGAGAATCTAACCACTTGTTGCCATCCATACGAGAATGAGCTACAAGATAAGTCAAAAAAGTTCTTGGGCAAAGCAATAAACTCCACTGGCCTCCTCAATCAGTTCTCTTTCACGCCAAACGGTGGCCGTCTCATTCAATGAACACATGACAACATAATTAGAGTGGATTGGTCGGCCTATGATGTCTAAACAGATACAAGAAAAATACGCCACAAGTAGCAAATAATATGTTTATGGCGTGTTGATCGATATGTAAACAGCGGGTTCTGCTTCTGTTAATCTCCAATTACAATCTGTTATATGTGGCCCGCGGTAGGGCAACAGCTTGTACGCTAAGTCATGAGTTCGAACCATCATGCAGGGGAATTTTTAAATCGACCTGGGTGGTTGGGTCGAGGCAACCTAATTGTTAATTATTTGCATATCCATCATTGATGGTTGTGTGTGTGTGTGTGCGTGTGTGTGTGTGTGTGTGTGTGTGTGTGTGTGTACGTGTACAGACAGACAGACAGACAGACAGACAGAGATAACACGTTTTGTCTCTCGCATTGAGCGTAAATTGTGTTAGACTACTGTTTGTCCAACTCTTGATGTTATCTTCCCATTTGTATCGTTGTCTACCTCTTGTTCGCTTGCCTTCAACCTTACCCTCCAATATGGATTTTAACATGACCGAAATGTTTCACTAACCTCTTTTTTTTTTAAATTCTTTCATCAGATTTCTTTTCCATCTCAGTTTTTCTAGAACCTTGATATTTGATTACTTTTGGTCCCATGACATAAATAAGACATGCATATATACACGCACATATAGAGTATGCAGTAATGTCCATAAAATGCAGTAATTTTCTTTTAATTTGTATAATTAACACATTATTTAATTATAGAAATGATTGTAAAGGTTCTGAACATTTGTTTTCGCCAGATGTATGGTGTGACGTCATTTCTGTTTGTGGTGACGTCAATTGCAGGATTTTGCCTGGAAACCTTGCCTGAACTGAGGCCGAAGTACGTTAATGATACCACGGCCTGTGAGGGGGACAATCCGGTACAGTTGGGGCGAGTAAGTATCGCGCACACTACTTTAGAAGTTAAACGTGTTTTCTATGTTGGTCATAGTTTATTGGAGCCATTTACAGGACGTGGCAACCAACCCCTGCATATAGTGGCTGCTTGTAGTTTTCTAAACATTTTTTCGTTTGGAAACCAATCCAACGTTCAGTAGTTTGCCATTGCTTTCTCAAAGCCCAACGCGCATACCATTGTGAGAATCAACGCAAGCCCATCTGATATGATTCATCTGCGACTGACTTCGAACCCATTATGTCGGGATTGTGAAACTAGGTTCATTACCTCTAAGGCACAGATGTGTTGGTCAAAAGATGAAAAATAATCTCTGCACTATTTCTTTATAAATCAAAGTGACATTGAGAGCTCTTAAGAGCTATATTGAGCCAATGTTGATATGTGGAAGCGAATCATTGACGATTAACAGAGCGAGGAATTATATGAGATGTGGTTTTATAGAAGGACAGGCCCACTCGGGTATTTATTTTCTTGAGTTTTAATTTTCGTCCTCTGCGTTCGTACCTTGGTTGCCATCTTCATGACAGGTTACCACTTACTACACTTGTCCCACAAATACGCCGATATGTATGCCTACCTACAAGCCGCCTGCCCTTAGGAAAGTAAAACGTTCTGCACACGGTGATGGTAATCTCTAGTGCGCATGGCACTTTTAACGTGGCCATTATTCTGTACGGCTGTGAATCTTGGAATGTAAATGAACAAATTAGGAAGAGATTGGAAGCAACAGAGATGTGATTCCTAAGACGAATGTTGCACATTCCTTGGATTGATTATTTGGTTGTTTCGGGATTCGAAATTTAAATATTGAACACAACCCACTACTGGCTGATCGTATTCCGGTATGAACCTAAGGCCTATCCACGTCACTATGGAAGCACTATACTCGAGTTTCGCTCTCGTTTGAGCTCGTCAGTAGTGCATATCCCTGACCGGATCCGGAAACAAGCCCCGGATCACTGGCGTGTGAAGCGGGTGTGTAACCACGCGGCACACGCTGGACACGCCAAATTATCATAACAGAATATTACAACGTTACCCATCGTAGGCTATGCTCAAGATTGCCCAATCGCCGCGACTGACGTCCGTCAATCGATGTGGACCCGAACGATCAGGACTTCTCACTGGCAAGGAACACCAGGCCTCCTAAAATCCAGTGAGCAATAATCAAATTGATTATTTGGTTGTTTCGGGATTTGAAATTTAAATATTGAGCACAACCCACTACTGGCAACGCTGATCGTATTCCTGGTATGAACCTAAGGCCTATCCACGTCAATATGGAAGCACTATACTCGAGTTTCGCTCTCGTTTGAGCTCGTCAGTAGTGCATATCCCTGACCGGATCCGGAAACAAGCCCCGGATCACTGGCGTGTGAAGCGGGTGTGTAACCACGCGGCACACGCTGGACACGCCAAATTATCATAACAGAATATTACAACGTTACCCATCGTAGGCTATGCTCAAGATTGCCCAATCGCCGCGACTGACGTCCGTCAATCGATGTGGACCCGAACGATCAAATAATCAATTGATTATTGCTCACTGGATTTTAGGAGGCCTGGTGTTCCTTGCCAATGAGAAGTCCTGATCGTTCGGGTCCACATCGATTGATGCAGGCTTATTCCATTTCTGTCCCATACATTCTTGTACAGTCTGCCAAAGGCCGCGCTGGCCTTAGAGATTCTTGCATTCACTTCGTCATCAATTGTGGCAGCTTGTGATACAGTGCTGCCAAGATAGGTGAATATGTCCACAACACTTAGTCTATGGCCGTTCACCTTGATATTCGGCACAGTGGGATTATTCCCTGGAGCTGGCTGGTACATAACTACAATCTTCTCCAAATTGATATTGAGCTCAAAGTTAGCACAGGCATATGAGAAATCCGAAAAATTGTGTTGCATGTCTGCCTCTGAATTGGCAGATAGAGCGCAATCATCAGCAAACAACAGTTCTCTGACGGTGTCGCTGTTAGTTCTGGAAATGCTGAAATGCTCTGCCCAGCGTTGAAGGATTTCTTTCTTATCGGTGACCAATGTTCCCCAATCTGCACTGGGGAGGGGAACTATGCCGCTTTCAGTGAGTCGTAGAAGTTTTTCATATCATTGTTGTCAGAAAGCCTTGAATTTCATCAGCTTTGTTGCTCAGCCAAGAGTCCCGCATGTGCCGAAGTTGCTGCTGCACTACTCTCCGAATGTTATTGACGGCATCTTTTTTTTTATGTTGACTTCGGGTCATTCAAATGTGCCTTGAGGAGAAGATGTTTCTCGGCTAGCAATTAGTTTATGTCTTCAGAACTTTCATCAAACCAGTCTGTATGCTTTCGGGGGGCTGGGCCCAGGATTGCCATAGCATATGAAGTTGGATGGCGCATGACTTGCGTGATGAATTGGATTAAAGTGAGGAAGAGTTGCGCAATTCGTCGACCTCACTCTCTCGCCAGTTGAACCATCAGTGATTTCATCCGCGCAGTCTGCCGATTCCTGTCTTCACTTGCTGGGTAGGCACACCCTAGTTCACCGCTTGGTTTGACACCAAATCGCCTACCCACGCCTGGTTTATCCAGCCTCTCACAGCTGTTGCCCGGGGGGTGGCCGCTGTCGCATGCTGACAGCTACTAGGAGCCACAGGCGTGAGCTGGATGTCAGGCTTGGACCAGTGGGGGACGGTTCCTGAAGACTTTTCTTTTCAAGAGAAGAAAAATACATACAGAAATGAACCATAATCGAAGTACATGGACAGAGCTACATGAGATAGCTAAAGATAATCGAAGTACATAGACAGAGCTACATGAGATAGCTAAAGATATGAGGTTTGGTGTTAGCTGGTCGAAGTCTTATTCCCCTATCGAGAATAGAGGGGACAAGAAGACAAGGAAGACATATATTAATTCAAAGCGGTGTTTTCCCGTAGTGAAAATGAATACGAAAGGGACAAACGTCAGGTTGTACAAGTTATTGCCTGACATATATCGCTGCTTCTCATGAAGTGCATATTGCCGAAGTCTCTAAACATAGAACCGAGCAAAATCATTCATCTTGAAAGGTGAATATATGCAGCACATATATTCTCACGGAATCCTGCAAATTGAAATATATACCACATGTATTCTAACGGAATCTTGCAGGCCTGAAATATCCCTAGTTATTAGATACACAACCACACCTGTTCGCACCCCAGCAGTCAAAGAACTTGTTTCTCTGTCTGAAACAGAAAAGCTAGCTGTTTCAGGGCAAAGGAACTTAGTTGGTTGAGGAACTAATGCTATATCATACTATATGTCATTGCCCTTTGAAGGGTGGTAATTATGTCATGACATGTTCAATTTATTGATTGAAGTAACGAATGGAATGTATTAATTTCCGAAGAAGAATAGGTAACTGTCTCAAGAAAATGATAGTTGTTGGCTGAAGTAACCGATGGAATGAGTTAGTGCGTCGCTAAATGGGGTAGCTATTTCATGACAATGTATACTAACTGACTGGGGTAACCTCTGGAATGTAGGAGAGTAAATCAAAAAATTATCCGCATTTTGGTTTACTTTAATTGTCTTTTCAAAAATTTGATCCAAAAATAAGCTACACCCAGAGTGAGTATAATGTTTTATTTACCCTCGTAATGCCGGGGTTGTGGCGAATGCAATTCGTAATCCCGCATACCGCGTTCTGAACACATCTGCGAGTGATTTTCAAGTAGACCGCCTTGCATTGGTTTCCATGCAATGGAATGAGTGCCTGTCGTTCGGTAAGCAATGGCAAACTATTGAACGTAAACTTGTCCAGGAACCACAAACAGCCAAAAAATGTTGGAGTTTTTATCCGTCGTATTTATGCCGCATAAAGGATAAGAAAAATCAATCAATCAAGAAAAGAAAAAAAATTTTCCGCGTTTCCATCCTGTTTCAGGATATTGCGGTCAACACCAGCATCTTTCAGCTGTATGTTGATTCCTAGGCTAGACTACGCTCATCAGCACGCCAGGACTTTCTGAGCGACCGGCTCCATACTCTCATAAGTCACTTTTTGCGATTCGAACCACTGCTAATTCTCGTCGCGTCACGTGACGAGAATATTCGGAGTTAGCGGAGAAAGCTGCTAACCCCTCGGCCAAGGAGCCGGTAATCAAGAAAAATACGCGAATAAAATACACATGTTAAAATTAAGTAGATTATTCATGTATTACACCCACATGAATGGGGAGACAATTGTTTCACCACTTTAATCTCATTCTCTGGCCTGACTTGTCTGCCCTCAGGTGATGACAGCCAATGAAGCCCTGACTATTGTTGATATGATATGTACTATATTTTTTACCCTGGAGCTTATACTCAGGTAAACATAGCTGCTCACATTTTTATCTATTCTGCCATTTTGCGGTGTCTGCGAAGAATACTTGGTATTAAGTTGCAAGACACAATTATAAATTCCGAAGTATTGGAAAGATCAGGTTCTGTGACGGTTTATTCCATGTTCAGGTTTCGTAGACTTAGATGGATAGGACACATTAGGAGGATGGACGACAGTAGAAATCAAATGACGTCCGGGACCCGGGTTCGAATCCTCGGTAAGGTGTGGAGTTTTTTTTCTGTCCGGGGCAAAAAGAAAACTCTTAACCTGCACAGTTCGCGGTGACTGCACTAGCCATGTGGCCTTAATTCCTCAGGCTTCAAGACCCCCCCCCCCCCCCTCCCTGTCCTGTACTGCAAGGTACTATAGGCAGTAAATGGCAGTAAAATGAGTCTTTATTGTGAATTAGATACATAAAAGGTCTCGGGATCGGCCCTCTACTACGGTACAAAGATTATATAAGCGTGACATGATTGATACAGGCATTAATAATAATATTGCCCCTTGGGAGCAACGCTGCTGGTGTTGCATGGAGGGTAAAGATCAGACATAGAATAAAGACACAGGAGAACATAATTGGAGATACGGTGCACGCCACAGTGTGAGACGTCAGATGGTGCGTGATGGTGGAAATGACCATGTGCTCACATGCATCCATTGTGGACGAACATTTACACCAGGAATTGGTCTGATCAGTCACATTCGCTATCGCCATGGGTTGTAGCTATTATGCCTTTTTGAAGTACAATGTAAGGTGCCAACAGCGTTTGTATTTTCACTAGTTTTATCAAATGTGGTGTTTGTTATCTTTTCTATTTTCATCCATTTTTTTGTTCTATCTTGTCGCTACTAGCTTCCATTATTTGTGATTTTTTTTTTTAAATCTCTATTAGCTTCATAAATGTGTTCTTTCTTGTCCCTACTAGCTTCATTAATTTGTTCTTTGTTATCTCTACTAGCTTTATTGATTTGTTCTTTGTTATCTCTATTAGCTTCATTAATGAATTCTTTGTTATCTCCACTAGCTTAAATAATTTGTTTTTGCTGTATCTAATGCTGTATCTACTATTTTTCATTAAATTGTTCTTTATCTCTACTATTTTCATTAATTTTCTCTTTGTTATCTCAACTACATTCATTAATTTGTTCCTTGTTATCTATACTACTCTCAGTAGTTTGTTCTGTATTATCTCTACTAGTTTCAATGAATGATATCACGTATTTTTGACATGTCCATCTCCACCAGGTTCATCTTTGCCCCAGACAAGCTGAAGTTTGTCATGTCACTGATGAATATTATTGACCTACTTGCCTTAGTGCCTCTCTATGTTCAAGTATGTAACAAATGTATTCATTTATTATATGTTGTTGCCTCTGCTTGAGGGCTACACGTTTTAGCTATACTTTATGACTAGAATCTCCACTGTATGATTCATTTCGTTGAGTTTACTCTCGGAAATAATGTTGCTCTAACTGAAATTATTAGACATGCTCTCGTTTGTTTAAAATGATTAATTTAGATGTTGGTATTAAAGGAGATGTAAGACGCCTCCTTTCCTCCGTTAGTCTACGGGACACCCTTGAGCAAGATGGAGTACCCGTTTATCCCCCACCCCCATCAGGGTTACGTGAAGCCATGGATGCAGGTGGTGGATGGAGTGTGAGAACAGCCGACGGGTTGTTGTTGGTTATGGTCTGTACTCTGCGGCGATAAGCAGATGATCTCATCAGTAGAGACAGTGGTTATGGCATCTGACCAGAAGTCACTGACCAGAAGGAAAGCCACGGCAAACTACCTTCTGCAAAACTTGCCAAGAAAGCCTAACAACCATAAGTTGAGTTGAGTTGAGTTGAGTTAAGTCAAGAACCGACATCACTGCACTCAGGACATTCCATACGTGCTCCGTCCCCTCGTTCAACAGCCAACGAAGAGTCATACTACTAATCGTTCCCACCGCGATCTGATTAAAAGTTCTCCTGGTCTTCCCTCTCAGTTTTGAGATTCTTCCAGAACCCCTGCCGATCCCCCACAATCTCATTCTTTCCACATATAGGTTCTCAATCTGTTCCTCCGCCTTCTCCACCTGGTCGCACAAGCGCACGACCACCTCCCCCTTGTCCATAGGCAAAATTCCACCAAGAGGTGCATTCCCTGCTAACCTATCAGCCTGTTCATTCCCCCATACACCCTCATGGCCAGGGCAAAACCATAAAAAAAAACATAACAACCATAAAAGAAAGGTTTTTATGGGAGCGAGGTTCTGCAAAGGACATGCTATTGAATGAATGAATGAGTTTAGTTGTAAAATAGGCGATTGGTAATTTACTTACATGCCAGCCAGGGTTACTCGACAGAGCTGTGGCTAGATGCTCGCCTTCCGGCCCTGGAGTCTTGGGGTCTAGTCCGTATCGGGTGGATGTTTAAAATTAGCCTGGGCTCTCAGGTCGACCCAGCCCAAAATTGGTACCAGAAATGTTTCGGGGAGTAAAGGCGACTTTTGTAATATTAATTAATATCTTCTTTTCGTTCATCCGGAGTGTTTTTTTCAGATGTGATTGCGGTGTGTCTGTTATGCGCCCTTGGGCCGAAACCCGTAGGCCAACACATCGACTTTAGCGTGCTTTTTTGACCAGTAGCATTCCTGGGATATTAATTAATATAAGCTAATAAAAGCAAACAAAAGATCACACTCAACAAACACAGAAATTGATAGTGTCACAGACTTTGAATATCTGTTCTACATAATCAACAAAGTAAAGAAATAGGTAACAGACGTTAGGCGCAGGCTGGACATAGAAATGAGGGGGTTAAACAGTATTAAGAACCTATGCTCACTCACTCACTCACTCACTCACTAAACTCACTCACTCACTCAGCTCACTCACTCATTCACTCACATACTTACTCTCACATTCATTCACTCACTCACTCAGTGGCACTTGTCGTCTCCACAGACGATAGTTTGTTACATTGTGCCTCACAAAAGACATAATGATTAAACTCATTGCGGTAAGAGTATGTTTGCATATCCTTTACAGGACATCGCTGTCAACATCAGCATCTTTCAATCGTATGTTGATTTCTTGGCAAGATTATGCTCAGTAGTTTGCCATTGCTTTCTGAGCGGCCGGCTCAGTCATCCCGCAGGTCTATAGCGGGGGTCGAACCGCTCCCAGCTCTCGCCCGCTCCGAGACTCTGCGTGATAAACGGGATTACGGAGAAAGTGTTGTAACCCCTCGGCCAGAGAGACCGGCGGTAAGAGTATAGGTGATGCAAAACCAGTATTAGTCCGTATGATTTTAGAAAATCAGTTATGTGAAATAGATAAAATCTATATAAATATATAAATATATATATATGTACACACATGGTGTCAGGTCTTAGTCAGATATGACTGAGCTACCGTATGACAGTAGACGGTACTACCTGGTTTCTGTTAGCGCTGAACGTTGGGCGGCGCTTACCAAACCTGACACCCCACATTGTGCCAACGGCTTCGGGCGGAAGAGCGCAATTGGGAGGGTACAAGCCTTACCCTGGTGCGAGGAAATGCAAGCTAAAGACAAAATGTCATGGCAGGGTAGACCTGGCCCTAAGCCTTGGTTGGCGACTGGTCTAGGATCGAAGCTCCGACAGGCGGACAGTTAGAGCATTGCTTTGCTGATCCGGCAGCTTCTGCAGCTTGTCTTGTTCCAGATGTAGGGGTGTTACCTTTCCTCTGGAGTAAACTAGGCAGGCCGAGAGAGGGATCATGCTGCATGGGCAACACATGATCTCTATATTTTAGCCCAGGCTTTGTGCTATGGAGAGGCAATAACTCCATCCCTGGTCTTAACTGGTCTCGGAATCAAAGCGAGAGGCAACTGTTACGGGTTATAAGTCCTTGTCAGTTGGCGTAGACATGGGGCGCCACGCGTTGCCTCTGACGGTGGGAGACACCTATAGGTGTCACTGATCAGCTACCGCCCGCCTCAAGCTGGGCAGCCCCCAGCCAATTGGGTGCTGATCCGCCACAGCCTGCCTGCTTCAATGGGTGCTTGGGGCTAGGACAAAATCTGAATCGCAGGCTGTAAAACCAATGCACCAGGTACAAACAAAAATAAAAATAGAAACCTCAAGCTACGGCTTGCAACCTGGAACGTGAGAACCATGTGTCCAGGATTTTCCACTGACTTGACCAATATTGACGATGTGAGAAAAACGGCTGTGATTGATGCCGAACTCAATCGTCTAAACATTGATATTGCTGGCCTGCAGGAGACTCGCCTCGCTGAGGAAGGGTCACTCAGGGAAAACAACTACACCTTTTTCTGGAAGGGTAGAGGGCAGGCAGAAAAAAGGCAACACGGTGTGGGCTTTGCAGTGAAGAATTCGCTACTGGGAATGATTGAAATTCCAGCACGAGGAAATGAAAGACTATTATCCCTGCGCTTGGCAACCTCTTGTGGGTTTGCCACCATTATTACTGCATATTGTAGGGTGGTAAATATAATAAATTAGAATAAGGACAAGTTTCGCTAGGGGTATTCAGTATGAATGGGGTTTAAATCCCAAACACGCCCTCTATAGGAATTAATATATTGGCTCGTAACCCCCAAGTATTGAACAAGGCAGAAAAGGGTGCAAGTTCAACACTAACATAAAAGAAATGTTTCCCATAGAAGGCTGGGAGATCCGGGAAGTTCTACCACAGACACCCGAGTACTAATCACTCTACCCAGAGGGTGTGTCTATGTGTAAGTGCCCCGCCCTACATTTAATCTCCCACATATATATAAACAATGACAAGTATCCACTGTCATGCACATCCACAGTATTATACAACAGAGGGACAACAACCAATGTTAGACGCAACAACTGGATTACATTGACAGAGGAAAAACAGCCACTGTTAGACAAAAACAGTACAATGACTCACTGTATCACATAACAGTAACAATAACTCACTGTATCACATAACAGTAACAATAACTGGACTATAAACATCAATTTTGGAACAACAGGTTAACAATGAAGTAACTGCAAGGCTTTGTTAAACCAAACAAACAAACAATTGTATTGTGGAAACATTTGGGTTCTGGAAAACCCTGTTGGCTACAATATGGTGACATAGGACATGAAAAAATTATCATATTTCAGGCAATGCACACAAAGTATACAACCAAAACAGAAGTCCCCAAAAATATTTCCCCAAAAAAGGTTCACATCAAATACATGTGTCAAACACAAAACAAAGTAAATAATCCATACAAAGAAATAGATAAAGAAAATCTATCTAATCTGTCTCTAGAAATATCCTAGGGGTCTGATGATGACTCCCTCTCCTTCAATATCCACTAGAAAAAGTCTGGCCATAATCACACTCTCTATAATCCAAGGAAAACAGCTGCTTTGCATATATCCACTATTTAGAAAATTGGGGATTGCACACACACCACACACAGAACTTTCACTTCTGGATCATATATCCATCGCGAAAAACATGTAGGAGTAATCCATATGAATCCAATGTGGATATACTGTAATCTCTCAAGTCACAGTTGCTAAGTCACTGGGCTAGGAGCGTTCCAGGGTGATATAACAGACAGGTATAAATAAGTCTGAAGCATTCTGGCGTGGCGTGACACACAGGAGTCCATGTGATTGATTCGATCAGGATCAGGCACAAACACTTTCAGTATCTCTTTGGATGAGGAGTGACATCACATAATCCATTAGAATTTCCTGACAGAACTAACTTGAATGGGGCATGAATATTCCAGCCCCTTTCTCTGGGTTAAGATGTAGGTTATTCTTTCTTCAGCTGAATATGCGACTTGATTGACCGGGAGTTGGTAATGTGCTTGATTATCCATGTCTGGGATATGATGGATGAGAAGATTCAAAGGAAGCTGGGAGTTCACACAATCAGTTGGTAAATCCATACTGGTAAATGATGGTGAATTCCAGACTATCCATGAGCCTCTGGAATATGACAGTTGAATGTGGAATTAGGCGGTGACTTTTAGAAGAGGTTATACTCTGTATCCATCTAGGCCAGGCATGCCTCATGTCTTTGCAGACATTGAAAAGCTTAACACCGTCTGTAAGTTCCCAGAGGTAGGGAATCCACTTCCGCATATTCAAAATCCGTTATGTATCCAGGCATTGACATTCAGGTTCAGGGTGAGTAGCAGTAACCAGCACTCTTTGTAGAATATTAGAGGAGGCTGATATCCCAGTTTCCTGCCTCTAAATCCAAACAAGTTGACTATAAATCCAGTGCGAAGCATGGTGACTAGTGCCAATACTCCACCGCCATCTCTAGCGCTGTATAGTGAAGAAGAACAGGGTTGATATAGATTAGTTATACAATCCAAACTTGGATAACAATGTATCATAATAAACTATACATATATATGATGAATAACAGTGTATCATAATTAAAAATAGAGGGAACAAAAGGGAAGAAGAAAAAAAAAGTGTAGCTAGTTCCCTAGCACTTGTCGCCTACTGTAGAGTTTTGACCCACTCCAAAAGTGAGTAAGATATCTACTCAATAGGTACATTTCTTCTGGACTGATACTGGAGCTTCCTGAGGGGTTACGCACCACCTAATCCATCCAAACATTTTGATAGTACCGCTGTCACACCATGGAAAAAGTTCATGAGACACTGTCCTCATGTAAACAATTCATAAATCTCCTTTCCATAGTTACAAACAGCATTATGTAAGTACCACTGATAAATGGCAGAAGTTTAGCTACCAGTTCAGTCATCTCCTTTTGCATCATCATCATCATCATCATCATCATCATCATCATCATCATCATCATCATCATCATCATCATCATCATCATCATCATGTGTTTGTCCCCATTGGGGGGGGGGGGGAGTTAAAAGATCTACTCCAACAGTAACATCATGAATAGAATATACATACTTATAACAGCATTTATTACAGCATCAAGCAGTAACAATCATGAGCATAAAAGGTAAAATACTCATAAAAGAGAAATCATGGGAATCTTTTCCCATACACTTGAGATTATGTATATCATACCACATGAAAATCCCATAACATCATTTATGAAAATAAAAGACTACAAGACAATCTCTGTGTATTTACAACCAGGTAAACAAAAGATTAACTCCTAAGTGCATGAAAAAGTCAAGCGAGAATATATATATATATATCTCTCTCTCTATCTAACAACCTATATTAAAGTTGTACACAAATGTGAGATAGTAATATTTCTCCATCATAAGAGCAGAAATACAAAATAAGCACTCAGGAAAAAAACACTTTAAAACACAGAGACCAGTTGTGAAAAATAAGTATTTAGGAATAAAGTAAGTTCACAAAATCATCTCAGAAGAATGACTCATAGCAAGATTATATTGTAAGCTTTATGAAGGCTGACTGGACAACATGGCGATGTCCAGGCTGTGTGACGTAAACCAACATTTCAATGAAAGCGATTCTCCTAATTTTCACACACACAACTTCAATCATGATATTAGTTGCCACAAAGCATTTATCCTAATACATAACATGATATGTTGTATATAATATAATGCTCACCTAAAACGCAGAGAATAAGTGGGCTTTAAATTAACCCATTAACAATGGGTCACCCGCTAACATTGGAGAAACATGGCGATTGACCAGACCGCTTTGTCTACCAAGCCTTTGTCTAGATTAAGCCTGTGTTTCCGGGGCGCGGCCAATCAATTGCCTTCAAACAAAACGAAATTTCGTTTCGTTAATTCTCCCGTCCTAAGTTTTCATAGCGCGTGAAGTTGTCTGCTGGAAAAGACTGAGGGATGATGACATACATGTCACACATATGCACCGACACTCGATTCCTCTGATGATGTGAAGGATTCGTTCTATGAGGAGTTAGACTCCGTGATCAAGGCAGTTCCAAAATCTGACTACATTTATATGCTCGGTGATTTCAATGCTCGTGTGGGCAAGGACTCGAGTTCATGGCCAGTGTGCCTTGGAAAATACAACATCGGTCGCATGAATGGAAATGGGCAAAGGCTGCTGGAGCATTGCACCAGTAATGACCTATGTATTACAAACTCCTTTTTTTAAAACAAAAGAGATGCATAAGGTCACATGGAAACATCCAAGATCCGGCCATTGGCACCAGCTGGACTTCATCATCACACGGAGACAACATCTGAACCATATATCATTGACTCGTAGTTACCACAGTGCTGACTGTGATACGGATCATTCTTTGGTTGTTGCAAGGGTTAGACTGAGACCAAAGAGAATCTACACAGCTAAACACAAATCTAGCCTCAGGATTAATATTATTAACACTCATGATCCTGAAAAGTGCTTTCAGTTTCAACAGCAACTTGAAGACGCTTTCACTGATACACCAGAAGATTGTACAGTAAATGAAAAGTGGGGTCAAATTAAGGAAACTCTTTATAAAACTGCCGTAGGGGTTTACGGCACTGTGGATCATAAGAGGCAGGACTGGTTTGCGGCCAACAGCGAGACTCTGCAGCCCTTGATTGATAAGAAGAAGAAAGCTCTCTTAAGAAACAAGGAAAGACCAACGCGTAATACTCTGAGTGAGCTTAGGCAAGCTAGGAAGGATGTGCAAAAGGCTGCCAGGCAGTGTGCAAATGATTATTGGATCAAGTTATGTGAGTCCATTCAAATCGCAAGTGATAAGGGAGACATAAGAAGCATGTATGAAGGAATAAAGAAAGCCTGCGGTCCAGTGATCAAAAGAAGTGCACCATTGAGAACCTTGACTGGAGAAATCATCACTGATAAGAAACAGCAGATGGACAGATGGGTAGAGCACTATTTGGAGCTTTACTCAAGTGAGACCAAACTAGAGGATGATGCCCTCAACGCCATAGAGGCTCTACCAACTCTTGACCACCTGGACACACTTCCCACCATAACAGAAGTTAAGTGTGCTATAAATGAACTTGCTTCTGGCAAGGCTCCAGGTAAGGATGGGATTCCAATAGAGGTTATCAGGAGTGGGCAAGACACACTCACTATACAGATCCACCAGCTAATAGAGCTATGCTGGCGTGAAGGACAAGTCCCACAGGATTTCAAAGATTCAAGCATCATAACACTGTACAAGAACAAGGGCGATCGGAGCGACTGCAACAACTATAGGGGTATCTCACTTCTGTGTATTGTTGGAAAAGTATTTGCCAGAATTGTTCTGCGCAGACTTCAAGTCCTAGGAGATCAAGTCTACCCCGAATCACAGTGTGGCTTTCGACAGAACCGGTCTACCACTGATATGATATTCTCATTGCGACAAATGCAAGAAAAATGCCGTGAACAGAATCAACCACTGTTTATTGCCTTCATCGACCTCACAAAGGCATTTGATTTGGTCAGTCGTGAGGGTCTGTTCAAGGCACTAAAGAAGATTGGCTGCCCACCAACTCTTCTGTCCATTGTGGAATCGTTCCACACAGGCATGAAGGGTATAATCAAGTTTGATGGTGCAACTTCTGAAGAATTTGAAATCAAGAGTGGAGTTAAGCAAGGTTGTGTACTAGCTCCCACCCTCTTTGGAATATACTTTTCACTTCTACTGAAATATGCATTTCATGATCAGGATGGTGGTATATACATTCACTCACGCTCAGATGGCGGCCTCTACAATGCTCAGAGATTGAAGGCTAAGACCAAAATTAGAAGGGTACTGATCAGAGAGTTGCTTTTTGCAGATGATGCTGCAGTTACGACCCACTCTGAGGAAGAATTACAATGTCTACTATCTGCATTCTCCAATGCTTGTTCTGAATTTGGTTTAACAATTAGCAAAAAGAAGACACAGATTATGTCACAAGGTGCACATGGGGTACCATCAATCTTTATTGACGACGCCGAACTAGAGATAGTAGACCATTTTACATATCTAGGATCAGTGGTAAATAGCAAATTATCCCTAGATGAGGAAATCAACATCCGGATTGGTAAGGCAGCAACAACAATGAACAGGTTAAGAAAAAGAGTCTGGGAGAACAGGAAGCTTACTGCCAAAACAAAAGTCCTTGTCTATCAAGCCTGTGTCCTTAGTACTCTTCTCTATGGCAGTGAAACCTGGACAACTTACTCACACCAAGAGAACAACTTAAACAGCTTTCATATGCGGTGTCTGCGAAGAATTCTTGGTATTAAGTGGCAAGACAAAATCACAAATACTGAAGTATTGGAAAGATCAGGTTGTGTGACAGTTTATTCCATGCTCAGTCTTCGTAGACTTAGATGGATAGGACATCTTAGGAGGATGGATGATGGTAGAATACCAAAGGATATCTTTTTTGGTGAATTACAGATGGGTAAGAGATCTCAGGGTCGGCCTCTACTACGATACAAAGATGTGTGTAAGCGGGACATGATTGATACAGGCATTGATAATGCACATTGGGAGCAAGTCGCCGCTGAACGTGTTGCATGGAGGGCAAATATCAGAAATGGAATAAAGTCAAAGGAGAAAATTATTGTAGAAAAGTCACACACCAAGCGTTTGAGACGTAAGATGGTGCATGATGGTGGAAATGACCACGTGTTCACATGCACCCACTGTGAACGGACATTTACAGCGCAAATTGGCCTTATCAGTCACACTCGCTACCGCCATAGTTAAAAGTTATTATGCCTTTTTAAAGCACAAACTATCGTCTGTCAAGACGGCAAGGTGCCAATGATATGTACACAGCGGTACGTTTCCGAAACGTCCGCGGCAGATTTCGAATCCTCGACTTGGAAACACAGGGTATTGTGAACAGCTCCTTCACTATGCCAAAAGCCACAGCGCCCGGTTTAGTTTAGTTTAGTTTAGTCGACGGATCAACATCATGGCACACGGGTGTAATCCCATAAGTGCTCCGTTCTACTCCTAACTCAAGCCTTAGTCTGGAGAATCTCAACATCAGAGCACGAACTCCGTAGCACCGGCGAGGATCCTGAAATACTTGGGTAGATGTTTAATTCGAAATTTTGCCCGGGCAGCGCCGTTAGGCTACTCTGTTTTGGTTTCCAACTGCTAAAGGACGTTTTACGTGCGCAACAATACACACGGGAGTCGCATCTCACTACCTAGAGAGCAGAGGAAAGTTTGTTACTAGAAGTCGACGTGAAAAAATGCCGGTTCTCACCGGGACTTGAGCCCGGGACCTCCAGCACTCGAGGCGGACACCATACCTCGAGACCAATCAGCGCCCCCCCCCCCCCCCCCCCCCCCGCCTTGCCCGGTTGATAACATGTAATCAACAGGCTTTAGGTATTCCACTTTCAACAGAAACCAGCCAACACGGGAGTTTAAAGTTAGTTGCATATACTTCACAGGACATCACAGTCAACATCAGCATTGTTTGCTGTTACGATCTCTGGGCAAGTTTACGTTCCGTAGTTTGCATTGTTATCTGAACGACCGGAACCCATACTATTTCGTAAAGCACCGACAATCTGCAGCGAAATCGCCTGCAGCTGTGTTTCGAACTCGGGTATACGGGATTACGAACTGCATTCTAACCCAGAGGGGAGTATTATTGTAAACTGTAAAATTGTATCTGTATTGAAGGAATATCAGAGTCCATGGGAATCTCGATACATAAAGCCCATGAACGGACACTCTACGGCTATTGATGTTTCACCTCGACACCGCAAGGTACAAGAGGACCACGATAAGATGAGATGATGATGATGTATCTTTATTTACTTGCAGGTAATCTTCACAAACTCGGATAACATGCAAGCCTGCTATCTGAATGAACGTTTTGTCATTGAAATCATGTTTATTCTTCGGATCATCAGAATGTTCCGGATTTTTCATCTGGTCAAACACTACCAGGCTCTCAAGGTAAACAACTTTTGGTGCCAGGTTTAACTTCTGTTGGTTTTTGTAATTTTCCTAGAGAAATGCAAAGGTATCTTCCCTTTTTTATCACACTCATCTAAGTAAGTATTTGGGGTTCATATTTCTAAACTTTCCTTATGGGATAACTTCCATTGAATTCCTGTTTGTTTGTTTGTGTGTTTGTTTGTTTGTTTGTTTGTTTTCTTTAATATGGTTGAATTGCGTTGTGTCAATAAACGACATGTCGGCACTGGGATCATTTTAATAGGCGTTCTGTCCTCATCTTCAAACATCACCAATACTGAATGGCGCCAGGTTCAGTCTGGTTATGTGTCCATGTGGCGTTTAATTGGAGTACCTAGTGTCGCGGAATCACTGTGAATTAACGATCATATGATACAAATAATAGCGTCAGTCTGATTCACAGCTACAAGTTGTTTGTTACTGGCGGCGGTGAGATCAAACGGTACAGCCGTCCTTGAGAGTTTCCCCACAAGATTGAAAATTGTCTGCATGTTGAATTGCCCAACTCGCGAGATGAAGGGACAGACGGTTGCTTTGGTTGTAGAAAGGGGAGATGAAAATTCTTGTGATGTAAGGGAAGTGGATTATCTGCCCCTGAGCACACCTATTGTTGACAGGAGAATGACGTCACTCGGACAATCTCTGACTGCAGAAAACCTAACTTGTTGCAGCGATTGTAAACAAGAGAGTTGGCCTAGACGGACGGGTTTTCGCTAGCTCTCTATGAATTTAAAAAACATCTACCGTGTTCTAGATTAAGTATATTTAATATACACGTGCCTGTCATGGCAAAATGAAGATGTGATTCAGGAGTAAAGCAGTGTTACATAAGGTACTCCATAGATTGTATTTAGGTATAATTAATGTATGATAGACTGGTGATAGTTAGAGTTTAGGACTTCAACGTAGTCTGTTGCGTTGTGGTTAGGCAGTAAAAGAGTGTAGGCGAATGTAGACAGCTGCATTGTAAAAACTAGCTAGTGAGGTGATAATTGGCTCTGCTAGTGAGAATAGTGTAGTGGGGTGATATTTGGAGAGATTGAAGATGGGTTTGGGAGATAGGGGAAATGTCCAATGGTGGGATCTTCCAGTGAGGTGCCTACTGGGGTTCTGCACTATTAGTTTTTCCTTGTCTTATCCTAATTCGGACCAAGGTGATGAGCTCCTCTGCTCCATGACAGAGTTTAGTTCGCTGATAAATATCTGAGCGAGGCCGTAGGCCTACACTCAACTGGTAAGGTCAGTGACTAGTGCTCTCACCAGGTGTGTTATTTCTCTAACAGGTTCCCCGCCAATTACGAGGAAGCTCTACACTGGTTTTGATGAAGTTCAACTCCGGGTAGGAAGAACACGAGATGAACAGTCAATGTTTTAATAAGATGATTAACTTCAGAGAAGAAAGTTTATACAATAGTGTTTATGCTGGGCCCATGATCAGGAGGGTCCACCAGAACATCGCTCAGTTGAGCAAAACCATATAAACGATTCCTGTGTGATAGAGTTCACCTAGGATAGGGTGATGTTCGTTTTTACACCACATATCAAATGAACACTAGAGATTAAAAAGGAACGTAGCATTCACATGGAGTTGTAGATTCCAGTGGAATATTACAAGGGACATTGTGTTTGGTGATAATCTAGACAATAGATAGAATTCAAGTGTGTTACCAATAACAGTGATACCTATTTTCACAGTACAGGGATTGGTACATTTAAGAACTATAGGGACTTATAGTATACAGTGTGTAACCGATCCATGATCAGTGTTAAACTATGGACTGTATCTATTTCGGATGATAATGTATATGGATTAACAAGTAGCTACCAGAGTGAAACAGGGTTGTGTCTTATCACCGATGCTTTTTGGAATAGCTATCGACTGGGTCATGCGCAAATGCACAAACAACACAAATATGGGTATCCATTGGGTTGACAAAATTCTAGAAGACCTGGACTTTGCCGACGACATAGTGCTTTTGAGTTCAACACACCCGGATGCCCAAGAGAAAATAAACCACCTCCAAAATGTTTCAGGGCAAATTGGTCTCCAAATTAACACCACAAAAACAAAGACTATTGATCTTACCAACAGTTCAGATGACACCAAATTGAACAGCTACGTTCTTGAAAAAGTCAACAGTTTTACATACCTAGGAAGCAAACTGACATCTACAGGGGACTCAACACCAGAAATATCATCTAGAATCGCACTGGCATCTAGTGCCTTCAATAAACTGTCAAACATCTGGAAGTCAAAGACACTCAGCAAACACACAAAACTTAAAATCTTCAACTCTTGTGTGATTCCAGTGTTAACATATGGGTGTGAAAGTTGGAAATCAACGGTAGCTTTAGATAAAAAATTAGACAATTTTGAGAACAAATGTCTTAGAAGACTTCTAAACATCCACTGGACAGACTTCAGAACAATTCGCAAATAAGACAAGAGACTAAGCAAGATACAGTATCCAATTTCATAAGAAGACGCCGTTGGAACTACATCGGCCATGTACTCAGAATGGACAAGTCAAGACTCCCCTACCAAGCCCTCATATGGTCACCAGTAGGGAAAAGAAAACGGGGAAGACCAAGAGAGACCCTGCGTAGAACCATCATTAGAGAAGGCTCATTCAATGGCCAAGTAAATATCCAAGATCTACAACAGGTAGCAGCGAACCGCCAAGCATGGAGAGACAGGACTTCTGCCCTATGCGCCGCCTTAGGCTCAAGAGGAAAGACTAACTAACTACCAGAGAAATTCAGCGACTGGCAGGAGAGATACATCGCTCGGTGAATTCTTTGTGTGCCGACCTAACATGCTGTGGTGTAACCTTGCTATGATGATCTGACTTGGCTCCTAATCTGCTGGTCCGATTCTACACACATTATAGTATACGACACACATTCTTCGCATACACTTCTCACATACATTACACTTTTCTTTTAATAAATTAATTATTATTAATTTTTAGAAGTTAGAGTTGTTGAGTATGTTTTGTTGGGGAAGAATGAGAGGGGGCATGATCCAGTGATGATAGAGAGAGAGAAAGAGGTGTCCATAAACTGAGGGAGTGTGGTGGACGGAATCTAGTGGATTCTCCAGGATAATGATAAGGGGTTAAAATATAATGTGGGTGTTGATTCCCCTCACTCCAGGGACGACACTAAAGGTAATCCACGACACCTAGTGTCAGCCAGATTCTCTGCTAACTGCCTACCACATCATTTACTCCATACCATGATGATCTATCTGTTCTTCCACACGATACATGAGCCCAATGGACCATGGCAACATCTGCCTTACCATGCACCAATATCCCACCCAACGGTGCAGATTCAGCCTATCTGACCGCCTGCTCTATTCCAGGAACACAAGCGTATCCTGGAGAAACGATTCAACGGATGCTGCTTATGTTTGATTTGTGAATTGAGACATGCCACTCTACACGAAGCATGCCTGTCTTCACCCCTGTCTGCGAGTCCGTTGCAATCACGACGTGTCTGTGTTGTTTGTCCTCCCGCCAGCGTAACGACTCAATGACTTCCTCAATGCCCATACTCAGATTAGATGTTGTGGTATTATATGCCAGGCTCTCCTGTATGAAACAACGTTCATTAACTTCCTCCAGCCAGCGGAACGCCTCGGTGACTTCCTCCATGTCCATACTCAGATTAGATGTCGTGGCATTATATGCCAGGCTCTCCTGTATGAAACAACGTTCATTAACTTCCTCCAGCCAGCGGAACGCCTCGGTGACTTACTCCATGTCCATGCTCTGATTAGATGTTGTGGTATTATATGCCAGGCTCTCCTGCATGAAACAACGTTCATTAACTTCCTCCAGCCAGCGGAACGCCTCGGTGACTTCCTCCATGTCCGTACACAAATTAGATTCGTGGTATTATATGCCAGGCTCTCCTTCATGAAACAACGTTCACTAACCCCCAGGCACTTCGTTTGCCACGTATATATTATATATGTTGTATTCTTTGCCATTTATAACGTTTATTTTGCTTTCAAACCCATGGCAATAATTAACCCTTAACCTATAATATCATCATATACCAGGTCCTTTGAAGAACGTCGATTTCATCATGACTCGCGAGAGATGCTCGATCCTCTGCTAGTTCTTGTGTCGCATGCATTTCCATGGCCAAAGTGACTTCAGTGTCTTGTGTCCATCTTAGGTCATCCCTTGCTTCTGTGTCCAGGAACCACGCCTTACATCACTGTTCTTTCCATATTGAATGACACCTTGCAATCTTGACAGACGATAGTTTGTAAAATGGAATAATACCTGTCCATAGCCCAACGCCTGAGCTGAAGTTAGAGACCATGTGTTGCCCATGCAGCATGGTCCCTCTCTCGGCCTGCCTAGTTCACTCCAGAGACCATGTGTTGCCCATGCAGCATGGTCCCTCTCTCGGCCTGCCTAGTTTACTCCAGAAGAAAGGTAACATCAATACGTCTGGGAAAAGACAAGCTGCAGACGCTGCTGGATCAGCACAACAATGCTCTTACTATCTGCCTGTTGGAGCTTCTATCCTAGACCAGTTGCCGACCAAGGCTTATGGCCTGGTTTGCCCTGCCAAGGCATTTAGTCTTTAGGTTGCATTTTCTTGCACCAGGGTAAGGCGTGTACCCTCCCAATTGCCCTTTTCCGCCCGAAGCTGTAGGCACAATATGGGGTGTCGGGTTTGGTGAGCGCCGCCCAACATTCGGCGCTAACAGAAATGGTTCAGAATGCAACACCACCATCTACCAGTACTTGAGCTAAATCAAAGAAAATATGAATCGAGGGCAAGAGGAAGCCCGAAAAGAAATTGGATTGACGACATCAAAGTCAATCACTCGGAATGACATTGTCCAGTTACATAATCAGATCTCAAGTGAGAGTTTGTATTAGAACTCTTCGTTGGTGCTTGAAGATAAGGACGGAGCACGTATGAAAATGTCCTGAGTGATGTGATGCCGGTTCTTGACTAAACTCGGCTCAGCTTTCATCATCACCCATTGCCTTGCCGGCTCGTGCGGACAATCATATCTCCACAAATTGCGATCTCCGACGGCATGGATCAATTCGTGTATTAGTCAACATCCTTTCGTGCCATGACACAAGGCTGTCGCTGTCAAGAATCCTTTCACGCTGTCTTCATCTATCTCTCTTTCCGCAAAACTTTCCGGTTGTCACAACACGTTCCAGTTGTTTCTTCTCATGATGTGGCCGAAAAATGATGACTGCCTCTTTCTGTTGATTGTGATACGTTGTCTTTGCGACTCAGCTTCCCTTAAAACGTCCTGATAGCTCACTTTGGCTGTCCAGTTAATTGTCAACATTCTTGTATGAAACGACATGTCCAAGGCTTCCAGTGATATTTTTTTCGCTTGTTTACTAATTGTCCAGGACTCGCAGCCGTATGTTAAAACTGGTTCTATGTAATATGCAAGAACTCTTTTCCTAACTTCCAAGGACAGCGACTTATTGCACAAAACGTTCTTCATTTGATAGAATGCAGTTTTTGCTTGTCATATTCTGCTCTTTATCTCAGTGATGCATCTTCTGTCCGATATTATCCGTGTGCCTAGATATTTGAATTTCTGCAGTTGCTCCAAAATAAATGTCCTATACTAACGGCCTGTACTAACTCAGCTTTACGCAATCATTATATGAACCCACTGTGGTGTAGTAGTTAGTGCTGTTGCTTGCCAAGACAGAGGTCCAAGTTCATTCCTCATCATCATCATCATGTGTCACGCCCGTAAGTGCGGGCGGTCATGTTTTACCATCTCACTCGATCACCAGAGTCGTGGATCAGCTCAGTGTTCTTGTCTCGACCATACTACGTGGCCAAGTCTTCCAGGCATGTACTTCTCTGCCCTCCTCTTGTTCTCTTCCCCTCGATCTTGCTAGTTGTCACCAAGTTCTCCAATTTATTTCTTCTCATAACGTAACTTAAGAATTGTGACTGTCTACGTCTAATTTCTCTAATCGGTTTAAGGTTTTCATTCGTTTCTTGTAAGACTTGGTCATTGGTTTTTCTATCGGTCAAATGTATTCTTTGCATTCTTCCTAGAAACCACATTTCCACAGCCATCATATGTTGTTTTTTTTTCCAGCTTATCTTCTCATTGTCTACTCTTCATATCCATATAAGAGTACAGGTTCTATGCACCACCACAACACTCTTTTTCTCGTTGCAAATGACATTTTTGTATTAGTCAGTATGTTTTTCATCTTGCAAAATGCTGCCTTCGTCATGGCAATTCTTCTTCTAGCTAATCTCTTCAAGGCATCTCCCATCAAATGTTATGACTCTTCCGAGATACATTTTTTTTCAGATTCACTTGTTTAAGAATATTCCCATTAAATTGTATATTACATTGTGGTATTTCCTTCTTCTTAGTTACGACCATAATCTGTGTCTTCTTACAATTTAATTTCAACCCTAGTTGTTCACTGTGTGCAGCAATTGCATCTACTAAATATTGCAGATCCTGCTCATTGTCTGCAATCAATACTGTATCATCCACATATCTCATATTATTGATGTTATGTCCCCCAATGATAATTGCTTTCACATCGTCAAATTTTTGAAAACACTTTCAATGTATAGGGAAAAAAAGATCTGGAGACATTACACATCCCTGTCTCACATCTCTCTTAATAGGCTGATATTGATCTATTTCATTATCAATATTTATGGCAGCTTGTTGTTTCCAATATGTATTTTTTATGAGCCTATGGTCTTCCCTATCAATTTGTAGATCTCCAAGCATCTTTATCATGTTGACATGTCTTACTTTATCGAAAGTCTTTGTGTAGTCAAAAAAGCAAAGATGTAGGTCCTTGTTTACTTCTATAGAAAGTTAAATTAATGTTCTCAGCATATATACAGCATTTACTATACCCTTGCCTTTTACAAACCCACATTGTTCTTCTCCTATTCTTGGTTGTATTTCCTTCCTAACTCTTTACATGATAATTCTTAGCAAAATCTTTGTGATGTGGCTCATTAAACTAATTGTTCGATATTGATCACATTCCAGTGCGCTTGATTTCTTCGGGATTGCAATAAATATATAATTACATAATTCAGGATTCAGAGGGTATATCTCCAGTATCATCTATTGTGTTCAGTATCTGGTGACTTCATCTATTCTATATTCTTCTAGGGCAGTGATCATTTCTGTTGAGATGTTGTCTGGACCCGGGGTCTTGTCATTTTTCATATGGTTAAGAGCATTCTAAACTTCTGTCTTCAGAATTGATGGTCCTTCATTATTATTCCGAATATCATAATGTTCTTTTCTTGTATCATCGTAAAGGTTTTACACATAATCTTACCATGTATGTATAATCTCATGTTGTTCTATCATGATTTTTCCATCTTTTGTTTTCAGACAGACTGTTTTTTTTTTTTGTTTTTTTTCCCCTGTAATTCTTGTCATATTTGTCAGGATTATTTTTGTTGTTTCTTATTATTTCCATTAGTCTTAAATTTTTTTAGTCATCCATTTCTTACGACCTACTTTCTTTAATTTTGGGATAGTTGTTTCTGCAGCCTAATTGATTGAATTCTTCAACATTTCCCATTGATCATCCACATCTTGAAATAATACATCAGATCTGTTCTTCACTTCTATGTTAAAATTCTCTTGTATTTCCTTGTCATTTTTTGTGCACAGATAATATTTAGTGTTTCTTGGTATATATTTGACTTTCTTTAAATTTACATTAAGTGTGCCTATATAAATATCTGATCACTGTAACAACCTGCATTTGGAACTGTTTTTGCGACCATTAACGCATTTTGAAACCTTCAGTTAATCAGGATGTAATCTATATGGTTTCTAACCCTGCTGTCAGGGCTTCTCCATGTCCATAATCTTCTATGGTATTGCTTAAACCAAGTGTTTCCGACAATCAGTTGATGTTCTTTTGTCCATTATACAAGTCTGTATCCTCTCTCGTTTCGTTCTCCCAAACCAAGTTTGCCTGCTGTGCATCCGTCACCCTTTTTTTTCTCTCTCTCGTTCGCTTTGAACTCAAGCGTAGTCCATACACACTATTTATAGTAGTGATAGACTGAATTCTGCGCTTTTCCCTATTATGGGTGTCCCTCGCCATCAGGTGAACCCACTCCGATTTCAGAAGTACTCGTAATTCACGTCCGAAAGACAAGGACGACAGGTCAACATTTTATTCCAGCTGTCCGGTGTAGGTGTTGAATCACTTATCTCGGCATCAGCACACTGGATGTTTAAAACTACGCGTTCTTATCCATTTGTCCATGCTGATCTGCATCCATCACCTTGATTTCCTACTTTCGCATTTAAATTACCCATTATGATGTTTATTTCTAAATGGTTACATTTCTTCAAAGCATTCTCCGTGTCATTATAAAATTCATCTATGCTGTCTTCACTGCTTTCTCAATCCCCAGCCAGGCAGGAGTTTTATTTTTTTTTTAATTAGAACGACTCTGGGGTGGACCCGGTCTCATCAAAATGGGAACCAGATAATGTTATGAATATTATGGAACTTGCTTGGTAGGAAAAGACGACGAGAAAGGGAAACCCCCACTCCATATGTCGTGGCATGTAATATGTAGGAGCCTAACATTTCACATTCCTGCTCTGTGACTACATTTACCTTTAAAATTGTATATTTTCAGGTGTTGGTTTATGCTATCTCTGTATATTTTCAGGTGTTAGTTTGTGCTCAATCAATCAATCATGTGCCATGCCGGAAAGTTTGGGCGGTCATGACTCGCCTTTCACTCGATCACCAGAGTTCTGTCCTTGTCTTCCGATGATCTGTCTTTAGACGAATCATAATGAACTGGACACTTTTAAAGAAGGTAGTTTTTCGTTGCTTTCCTTCCTGGCAGTGACCTTACTGGTCGGTGACGCCAGCCATTGTCCCGTGAAAGAGATCTTCTGCCTACCTTCGCGAAACTTGAGACCATAACCAACGACTATCTATCGGCTGCCCTCTCTGTATATTTTCGGGTGTTGGTTTATGCTGTCTCTGTATACTTGCAGATGGTGGTATATGATGTCATTTTTTTTCAGGTGTTGGTGTATGTTATCATTGTATATGTTCATGTGTATGATAGCATTGTATATGTTCTTGTGTTGTTGTATGATATCATTGCATATGTTCATGTTTTAGTGTAAGCTATCACTGTATATTTTTTTCAGGTGTTGGTGTATGCTACAATTTATATTGTCAAGCTTTTGTGTATAAGAAAGGGTTAAGGACGCAATTCGTAATCCCGCATACCGCGTTCGAAACACAGCTGTATGCGATTTGGCAGCAGTCCGCCTTACGTTGGTTTCTTATGAAATTGTATGTGTGCCGGTCGTTCAGAAAACAATGGCAAATTACTGGGCCTTACGTCCTGTAAAGGATATGCAACTAACTTACCTTATAATTTATGTTTTCAGGTGTACGTTTATACTATAATTTTATATTTTCATGCTTGGGTTATATTGCATTATCTATTTTCAAGTGTTGCCTTACGCTGTCACTGTATATTTTCAGGTGTTGGTCTATGCCATCAAAGCCAGTATCCAAGAACTGCTTATGCTGTTCATCTTCTTGCTGATTGGCATGCTGATCTTCTCTACAATGATTTACTACGCCGAGCGCAAGAACACTACAGAAGGCGGTGACATGTTCTCTACAATCCCCATGGGATTCTGGTGGAGTATTATCACCATGACAACCGTAGGATACGGAGATGTGTATCCTTCCACCCCAGTTGGATACATTGTGGGTACGGCTTGTGCCGTCTGCGGAGTCCTGCTCGTTGCCCTAACTATTCCTGTCATTTCAAACAATTTTACACTGTTTTACCGCCACGTCCAGTCTCGCACTGCTCTCCCCAGTGGGAAAAGCGAGGATATATTGCAGTACAATTATCAGGTGGAGCCGACAGACTCCAGAAAATCCTCAGCTGATTCTAACATTGTCGCTTACATGAATGGGCACGTAACAGGGGCTAGCCCCTTTGGAGATAAGGTCAGACCAGTGTACACTGCAGCCCGCTGGTCGAAGACAGATTCCACAACAAGTGTGTCCTTGAAGAAGTCTGCTTCAGATTACGTCGTCAGCCACACTCGTTCTTTCAAAGCTTATTCCGATGATGGGGTGTTGTACAAGGATGAAACGATTGTTTAGCAACAACAGCCTCCAGGGACTTGAGGACTTGACACTGTCTACAAGATGCAATGTACAGTTATATTTTATTATTATTCAAATTAGCAAGTGTTAATTCTGAAACAAAAGTCGTAACGTATATTGAGGTAAGCTGAATGACTCTAAATGTGTATTTGTTAAGCAAAGTGATATATTTGGTCACTTTCTAATGAAGTAAACTTCAAGAGGTGATTTGCGTCTGATGGGGCAAATATTAAACTGACAAATATGAGGTAAGATGAAAGATTTATTAGTGTGTAGTGAGGTAAACGAAAGGATTGATAAGTGTACAATGGTGAAAACTAAGAGATTTTCTTACTGTATAGAAATGTAAACTGTTAGATCTGATTACTGTGTGATGAGCCTAACTACAAGATTAAATAAGCGTACAGTGAGTTAATCTAAACGATTGGATAAATGTATGCTGAATTAAACTAAACGATTTGATAAATGTATGTTGGGTTAAACTAAAAGGTTTGATAAGTGTATAGTGAAGTAACCTAAACGACTTGATTAGTGAGTCTCACTAAATGGTTTGATAAGTGTATAGTTACATAAACTACAAGACTTGATAAGTGTATAGTGAGTTTAACCAAATGGTTTGATAAGTGTCTAGTAATGTAAACTAGAATATTTGATAAATGTATAGTGAGTTTCACCAAAAGGTTTGATAAGTGTATAGGTATTGTAACTAAAAGATGCCATAAATGTATTGTGAGTTTAACTATAAGATGTTATAAGCGCATAGTGAGTTTAACTAAAATAATTTGATATGTGTATACTGTGAAAAACTAAAATATTTTAAATTTTTATAGTGAGATACGCGTAAACTTGTATTAGTGTATAGTGATGCCATTTGAAAAAAAATGGTTCGTAACCAATGTGCTAAACTTAAAGAAGTGGTACCGTATATACAGTGTTTTATTCAAACAATACATGAGGGCATGGAATGCAGTCATCCATGAGGGTAAACTTTAAGATATATTGAAATAAGATTTGTAATGCGACAGTAATGGCTTTTGACTCTTTTATTATTCTTACCGATATTACTACTACGATACCTTGCCGTCTTGACAGACGATAGATTGTTACACTGTGTTTCAAAAAAGACATAGTAATTAGAACTTATGGTGAGGACCAGTGATGAAGTTATACCTCTCCATAGCACAAAACCTGGGCTGAAGTATTACTGATACAGGCAGGTTAATGAAGGCAGGCATAACTACCAACAGACATGGAATTCAATGTATTCTCACAGAAAGCATGATCGTGTGGACTTTGTTGTTGACACAGCCCTTCTGTCCAACACAGTCTCATGCAAGATAAATTAATCACACTTGATAAAGGTTATAACAATTGGGTAAAATATTCCATAGGCGAAAGGCAAAGATAATGAGAGTAAATAAAATGAATCATAACACGACTTCCTTTGGTGAAACATCGCTTCTAAAGCTGGAGTCATAAACAGATCTAGGAGAACAGATAGAGATATTAAAATAAATAATACAAAACGCCAGAGGAGCCTTCATAGCAGTAGGAAATTTGGAGAAGTTAAAATATTATTATATGTAGTACCAAGCGTAGAATATTTAAATCCAGCGTCAAATCAGTAGGGGTGCATGGATCAGAAACGTGATGAATAACTAAAACTACTACTTGGAAACTACAAACATTCATTAGTTGGTACATAGTGAACCACAGGGCAACAAAAAAGACAGTGGTGCTGGATAGGACACACGATGTCAATTATACCATTACCCCTACCCCGTTCAACCCCAGAAGAGAAGTTATATTAGGGTCCATGTCTGGCTCAGATTAATAATCCTGTGACCGAGTCAGTCACAAATAGGATATTAATGTGAAGATGATTGTTGTCCCGAAATGGGAATGTCTAGCTTATGAGAAAACCTTTCGTTTATAGTATAGTTTGAAATTACTTCCTCTGAGACTAACAGGGCAAACGAAAATGTGGGGGACTATGAAGTACATGGCAAGGTCTGTTAGAAATAAAGATTTGTAGAAAGATGGGAAGGACATGGAATTAACTGTGGTGTTTATCAAGAGAAGTGGGATGAAGAAAGACTTGCGCCATGAATTTGATTAAATGGGGAAGAGTTGCGAAATTCGTCGATCACACATTCTCTGAGTCCATCTGAATCCAATGGCAAGACAAGTCAAGACGACTGGAGACAAATACAGGTGCGGTGGATGATCAGGGGGATCTACGTGACTTGCCTTGCTTATTACGTTCCACAAGGCTTTGCAGGTAAACGCCGTCTTGCCCGTTGAATCATCAGTTATTTCTTCCAAGCAGTCTCCCGAATCTTATCTTCGCATGCTGGGTATGCTGGGTAGGAAATGCAAGAGACAAAAAAGCATAGCAGGACATGGCGTGAGATGGTCGAGGAAAATGGGGGGGGGGGGGGGGGGGGTCTTTGTTCCACTGGGGGATAACAGGCAGATGTTCAAGACAAATCCCTTAACTGTGGATGACAGCGGCGGTGATGGTAACTTGACATGCTAAGTCCATAAATTACATGTCCCGTAGATCTGTTTGTACTCACGTAAGGCATACCAGTGAGTTCACGTACAGCCGGTACTGAAAAATATCTCATAGCTAGAGGTTAGACATTTGATATGTTTATCATCACGAATTCGCTGATATGTCATAAGTGTCTTGTACAGCCCTAGTTAAAACGTGAAGAGCAGAACCTGCAGTAGTTCAGTTCCAAATTTTTAGAATTGGTATCCTAACTGCGCATGGCACCACAGTACCTCTGCCTACTATTTGAAACAGTTAAAAGACATAATTAATCGGCAAAAGGCTTTATCGGAAAGGAAAACAATACAATAGTTATTTTGTGTATGAAACAAAAGAATACTCCAGTTGGAAATATAGAAACTTGTTGAATATTGACAAGAGGAATAGGCAAGACGCATACCTTCACTCAGAGTCGCGCTGACTTGTGGGATAAAGTAAAATAATTGAACAGTGTGTCGTGGCTGTAGTAAACACATCCTGTGTGTTAAACGTCAGCAATTTAACGCGTTTTTATGTCATATGGCACATATCCTGTGTGTTAAACATCAGCAATTTAACGCGTTTTTATGTCATATGGCACATATCCTGTGTGTTAAACACCAATAATTGAGAAAAAATATGTTTTCCTGTAGAGTATCCGTTCCGTGTGTTTAATAGCAATAATTGATCTATCTCATATCACTGTAGGGTACACATTCCGATTGTTTTACATCAATCACATTCTGTGTGTTTAGCATCAATAATTGAACAATCTTTTATCACCGAAGGGCACACATTACGTGTGTTTAACATCAATAATTAATTGTTAACATCAGTCATTAGACAAACTATTATAACTGTAGGGTAAACATTCCTTGTGTTTAACGCTAATAATTTAACAATCTGGTATCACTATAGGGTACACTTTACATGTGTTTAACACCAATAACTAATTGTTTATCATCAATAATTGAACAACATGTTATAGATGTAGGGTAAACATTCCGTGTGTTTAACATCAATAATTGAACGATCTGTTATTTCTGTAGGGTAAACATTCCGTGTGTTTAACATCAATAATTGAACGATCTGTTATTTCTGTAGGGTAAACATTCCGTGTGTTTAATACCAATAATTTATTGTTTAACACCAATCATTGAACAACATTTTATTGCTGCAGGATACATTCTGTGTGTCAATAATTAATCATCAATAATTAATTGTTTAATATCAGTAATTAGACTATCTGTTATTCTTGTAGGATTCACATTCCGTGTGTTTAACATCAATAGTTGAACAATCTATTATCACGATAGAATACACATTCCGTGTGTTTAACATCAATAATTTAACAATCTATTATCACGATAGAATACACATTCCGTGTGTTTAACATCAATAATTTAACAATCTATTATCACGATAGAATACACATTCCGTGTGTTTAACATCAATAATTTAACAATCTATTATCACGGTAGAATACACATTCCGTGTGTTTAACATCAATAATTTAACAATCTATTATCACGATAGAATACACATTCAGTGTGTTTAACATCAATAATTTAACAATCTATTATCACGATAGAATACATATTCCGTGTGTTTAAGATCAATAATTTAACAATCTATTATCACTGTAGGATACACATTCTGTGTTTTTAACATCAATAGTTGAACATGTGTTTGCTGTAGGTTACACATTCGGTGGTAACCGCCGTGAACCAACGGCTAGTATTCGACTCCCCATTAAGGACAGGGTTTTACTTCAAGTGACCTTGGCTTCCTCGTTGACCCAGCCTGAAATTGACCACCAGGAAAATGCTCTGTGACATTAAGATATTGACCACATCAGGCATCGAGTGTCGTTTGGTATATACAAACATGGGGATAGCACGATACACTGAATAAGACTCATGAGCTGGAAAAAGGGCCTTTACTTTTACACAGTCCATGTGTTTAGCATCGGTGATTCTGTCAACTCTCATGATTGTGGAATACTTGTCCTGTATAGCATCACTAAATGAACAATATTTCACGGATTTTGGGTACAGGCATCTTCGGAAAACAATGTCGTAGTTTTCCTCTCCGTCAACATTTAGTTGCATATCAAATATAAATAATCATGTGCATATGTAACACACCGATATGGTAAAACAACGCAAAAATAGACAGGTAGAATATTGCATTACAGACCATTTTCTCAGCACACAAATTCATAATCAACCGATCATACTAGTGCCAGATAATGTTTGGAATGTTATGTGACAAAAGGTGTAGAGGAAGATAACGGGTCACTACTTATTACCAAGTATACGTGAAAACCTAACACCTTATATGTTGCAGTATTTGTGAAAATCTGATTTGGGATCTTTCGATTGCTCTTTGTAATTTGGTGTTTATTTCTCTAAGGTTGTACTTGTACTTGATACCATCACATCATATTTTGCATGAGCTTCCCCTTGTTGTGTATCTATTATATTTCCTCAGTAAGGTATTGTGTGGCAGATAGTATCAGGGCATTCTTGTGGGGTGACCAAACCATTTAATATGTTGTTCTGTAATGAAATACATGACTGGTTTCAGACCTAGTCGTCTTCTAATAAAGGAGGAATTATACGTGAATAACTTTCAAGGAAGCAAGACAAATACTTTGGCACCTTGCTGTCTTAACAGACGATAGATGGTAAATGGAGTTATACCTCTCCTCAGCAAAAAGCCTGGGTTGAATTGTAAAGACCATGTGTTGCCCATGCTGCATGATCCCTCTCTCCGCCTATCTAGTTTACTCCAGAGGAAAGATAACGCTAATACATTTGAAATAATACAAGCTGCAGAAGCTGCTGGATCAGCAATACAATGCTCAAACTGTCCGCCTGTCGGAGCTTCAATCCTAGACCATTCGCCAACCAAGGCATAAGACCTGGTCTGTCTTACCATATTTAATCTTTATGTTGCATTTCCTCGTCCCAGGAAAAGACTTGTACCCTCTGAATTGCGCTCTTCTGACCGAAGCCGTTGGCACAATGTGATGTGTTGGATTTAGTAAGCGCCGCCCAACATTCGGCGCTAACAGAAAGCAGGTAGTACTGTGTACTATCATACGATAAGTCAGTCATATATGACTAAGACCTGACTATTTATATATAAAACATATGCTTTGCGTGAAACAACGTTAGTCATAGTAGCCTAGTGTCTTCCTCTTTTTCTTCTTTCGATCGCTGTCTAGTGTCTACATGCTTCTTCTGGCTAGTTGGTCATGAGCTCTAATCCCCACGGAGGAGGGTTGTTTTTAAATTTCCAGATAGACCTAGCTTACAGTGGGTACCAGGTGGACCCAGCCTACAGTGGATACCAGCGGTTCTCTTGGGAAGTACTAATGAGGGATACTTTTTAATAGCGCATCGCAAGTTATTTCCCACATGCGGGGAAATGAAATGGGTTGAATTGCGATAAAACTGTAAAATTACAATGAGTCAATCAACAGAAACAGACATTAAAGTTGATCAGCTTTACAATAACACTATCAAAAGTGACATAATGGACGTTACAGCTAGAAAACCTTCGTGAACTAACAAAAATAAAAAAAGACACTGAAACAATTACACTTAAAACACAAAAAAAGCTGCATTCAACAGCTACAGAGAAGACAGTTTAGGTCCTGCATATGTTGAAATCTTTAAGTACAAAAATCCAACAACTTGGATTCCTACAATTGACGCGGGTTTCCATGCCAACCCAGCTTTAACAGGTACGAACTAACAGGTCTTGTGAAGTAAAGTAGAGTAAGGTATTGACCCCATGACTCTCCGAGCGTCGATTTACTTAAAACAATTATGCCTGATACGACTCAAAAGTGCAACAATGGTTATTTACTTACTTTACTATCGGACATTCCAGTCTTCGTTCCTTATAGAAATATACCTGATATGACTCCAGAAGTGTAACAAGGGTTCTTTACTAACTTTATTTAAAATATGAATAAAATTAAGGGAACTGCGGTAAAGGCGTGGAAATGTAAACAATATAAAATAACACAAAGTAATGCAACTTTACAGAACAGAATTACGAAACATACAGGACGTTGTGGCGATTAGTTTTTATCAGCAATTACAAACAGAAAACACAACATATAATGACGGAAAATACCATCTAGTGACTACATTAAAGCAGAACGGGATGAGAAGAATAAAGTGATGAAAATATGACAACAAAGAAGAGAAACTGAAAATTTTTTTAACAATTTTGGTTACTTATCTCAGAATCTCAGGCTGTGATACTCAGTACTTAATTTAGTCACTGGAGGGTTTTCTCTGTGATTATATAATATGTGTTTTGTGTATGCATTTGTTTGCTGATGAAGGCTAGTTGCCGCAACGTCCTGTATTTTTCGTAATTCTGTTCTATAAAGCTGCATTACTTTGAGTTATTTTATATTGTTTACTACGTACATTCCAATCCTCGCTGCTCCCTTGATCTATATTACATTCCATTGCCATACAGTTCACTATAAAAATCATTGGTATAAACCTGCAATGGACGAAAACCAATGCTTGAATTTTATCTCTTAGTGGGTGCTATTTGGAGAAATACAAAACACGTTTTACAAATTCAATTTTCTAAGTAAATTTTGGGTTACGACTGGTAATAGTAATTTAAAGCTCATTCCTTGAAATGAAATTATAACTGATAATTCCACCCCATGTCAAAACACAAATTACCCGACGTGACTTGTAGAAATGTAGGAATGGAACACGTGTCATATAGTTTACCTAATCTTGACTCGTAGAGCCCCAAATTCTGGAACCATTCTAAATGGAGTCTGGTAACTTGAGTGTGATGTTTGAGCAGCTCCAACGTGTACATGATAACCAACGGTTTATACCTCAGCTGTAAATTTAATGCCTGTTTCTTTCTTTCTTTATTTATTTATTTATTTATTTCTGTTGTTTCTTACAGCCATATTAAAATTTTATTGTTCACAGCCTTTCTGCTATTATTTATATAGGTAAGTGTTGCTTATACTGGAAGTTGCATTTATATATGTATTTATCATCTTACAATGATTCATGATATTCTTAACTTTTTCACAACATTGCTTTGATATTCTCCTTTATTAATGATAAATAATTAAAGATAGCTACAGTGAATGAATCACGAATAAACAAAAAGTAGCAAGCTTTATTAGAACACGATCACAAGAAACAAAATGACGTTTCGGTCAAAGTCTTCGTCAGCATACAAAACAACAAACACATACCGAAACAACCACATGGTTACAAATGTATTTCCTTGTTGTTAACCAGACACCTGTGTGATGGGATCCGGGTGTATAATTCTAACAAAGCGGTCAGATGGCTATTACATTAATTTGGAACCGCGGTAACATAGTGGCTAGGCACTACCCTGCTGACCTGGAGGTCATAAGTCAAATCTTCACACGCGCGGATTCGGGTTTGTTTTTTTTAAAATTAACATGGGCTCCCAGAGTTACAAATAATGTCTTGTGGGGATAAAGGTGGCCGGCGCGCGGTACTGACTACGTCACCGACTTTGTGTTGATTGGTCTGTGAAAATATAACACCCTAGGCTTATTGCCCCTTAAAGCGTGTACAAGGATCTTTTACATATTGTGCTATCGAAGACCACAGGTCTGTTCAGAACATTAACTAACCAATGAATAAAATACAAACTGTTGCAAAACTGCCAGTTGAGAAATCACAAAATTATCACAATCAAGACAACAGGAGTGATGTAATCAGTGGAAAGGTCAGTAATTGACGTATGTGAAATCACGTGGTTATCATTTTTAGCTCAAAGAATATCAGATAATTGTTAATGAAAACAATAGATAATACTCAGTAAGGACCCACATGTTTATCAAATTCATTCATTATGGGATAATCACTATAGAAATCGCGCATTGTACAGTAGACAAATGTGAAATTGTATGATTATGATCGTCAAACCCCATATCAAGGGATAATCAGCGTTGAAGTCGTTAGTCATTAGTCGCGGTTCTAACTTCATGGCAACGGGTCACCCCATAATGTCCTGTTCCTGCGCCAGGGAATATCACACAAGATGCCCCTCACTATCCCTTGTGAAAGGTGGAACAGACAGCTATCTTAACAAAACCAACATTACGCACATGCAAAAATGCATACATAAGACCCCTGCTAGAATGCCCTAAAGCAAAAATAGAAAATAGTCCCCTACTATAATTACAGTTCATCGTCGATGGAAGCAGCAGTCACGATTAGACTTCAGTTGCGAAATCACAAGTTAAACATTAGTCACATGTGAAATTACAATATTACTTCAGTAAAGACAGCAGGCTAGATGATAAATATTTAATAAATCATTTACAATTACATTGATAATCACATGATTACTGCAGTAAAGACAGCATGCTAGAGTATAAATATTTAATAAATCATGTACAATTACATTGATAATCACATGATTACTGCAATAAAGACAGCATGCTAGAGTATAAATATTTAATAAATCATCTTCAATTACATTGATAATCACACGATTGCTGCAGTAAAGACAGCAGGCTAGAGTATAGATTATTAATAAATCATTTACAATTACATTGATAATCACACGATTACAGCAGTAAAGACAGCAGGCAAGAGGATAAGTATTGAAGAAATCATTTATAATTGCATCGATAATAAAGACAGAGTATGGGTTAATTCGATCTGACATTGGTGCCAAAAATGTCTTGGGAATTAAAAGCAGCTGGCTTGATATTGAGACTACTCAAGGAGTGCCGATTGTTTAATACAAATGTGTTTCAAGCACCGTATGTCCCAAGCTTCTAAAGCGTGTAACGAGGACCTTTACGTGTGTATGTGTGTAGTTTAATTAACAGCCTGATACGAGGGAGTTTCAAATAAAAACTTTAAAGTTCGATATACATTACAATAACCATGCCATTATCATGTTACCTGTCAATATTGTTGTTTAGGATTTCGAGTATTAAGCACGTGACATCACGGTGCAGATAAAAACGGTGACGTCATAATGACAGTTTAAAAATGGCCACCCCACTTTTGACACGCACCAAAGAGGAGCAGCGTTCTGTTATCCGTTTTTTTTTTAAAATCAGTGGAGGGGTGAAAGTTATAGAAATGCATCGGCGAATGAAGATCCAGTATGGTGATGCATGCCTGTCAGTCCCGCAAGTGTATAAGTGGAATGGGACGTTTCAAAACTGCGTGACTTCTGTGATAGAGTGTTCACCACCGGGTCAGGCACACTGAGTGTGACCCCAGAGTCGATTTTTCTACAGGAAACCAAGCACTTTATCGGCACAGGAGGACTTGCACTGAACGTAGTGGTGATTACATCGAAATGTGATACATTTGTTCTGTACTTTTTCAGAATATATTCACCAAAAACAAAAAATAGTAAAACATTTAAGGTTTTCATTTTAATCCCCTTCGTATATTAGCTCCTGCATCTCTGAGTGGAGAACTACATTAATGTGGTGAGGGATTCTGGGATCGAGTAGAGATGCAACTGAACAGACGGAGTATCAGCTTTACTAGAACGCAACCATAATTAACAAACTGGACGTTGCGATCAAAGTCTTCGTCAACTCACAAACAACAATGACACTCCGTTACATCTACATTAAAAAAGAACACCACGTAAAATACAGCAGTAGTGATTTAATGTTAAGAGTGACATTAAAGTGAATAGTTAACAACTGCAATCTAAACCTAAACACTGTTATTCAATTCATTTTTTTTTTCAAAATATTAAGCTGAATATAAGCTTAACTTTCTGCTCGTCACTGCTTTTCATTTTTGAAGCTGATTGTAACTATTTCAGCCTCTTTTATTTCAATGTTACGGTCTGCACAAATACTTGAGATTATAGCATTTATGAAACTGCTAATGTACTTAGTACATTTTTGTACACCCATTCTTGTGTTTATATTTCAGATTTCTTTTTGATTGTTTCATCCTTTTTAAAACTGCTTCGTTGTTTTGAACTACATGGTAGAGTGAGAAGAGATTGATTTGGTAGGATTGTTTTAGGTGATCTAATATAGTGACAAATGTGTGATTGTCTTCAGTGATCTTATATAGAGGCAAATATGTGCTTGTCTGTAATGGTCTAATATAGTGGCAAATGTGTGATTGTCTTCATTGATCTAATATAGTGACAAACGTGTGATTGTCTTAAGTGATCTTACATAGAGGCAAATATGTGATTGTCTGTAATGGTCTAATATAGTGACAAATGTGTTATTGTCTTCAGTGATCTTACATAGAGGCAAATATGTGATCGTCTGTAATGGTCTAATATAGTGACAAATGTGTGATTGTCTTCAATGGTCTAATATAGTGACAAACGTGTGAAATCTTCAATGATCTAATACAGTGACAATGTGGGTTGTCTTAAGTGATCTAATATAGTGATAAATGTGTGATTGTCTTAAGTGATCTAATATAGTGACAAATATGTGATTGTTTTCAGTGATCAAATGTATGAATATCTTGATTGGTCTAATATAGTGGCAAATGTGTGACTGTCTTTTATAATCTAATATAGGCGCACGTGTGTGATTGTCTTTCATGATCACATAAGTCAACAAAAGTGTGACTGTCCTTAGTAATCTAATATAATAGACAAATGGGTGATTGCGTGCAGTGATATAATATAGTGATGCGTGTGTGATTGTCTTCAGTGGTATAATATAGTGGCAATGTATGATTGTCTGCAAGTATCCGATATAGTGATACATGTGTGTTTGTCTGAGTGATCTAACATTGTGACAAATGTGTGAGCGTCCTCAATGATCAAATACAGCCACAAATGCGTGATTGTCTTTAGTGAACGAACATAGTGATAAATGTGCGATTGTGAGCAGTATCTAATATAGTGAAAATGTCAATAATTATCTAAAACCGTCACAAATGTGTGATTGTCTTCAGTGATGTAATACAGTGTGAAAGTGTGATTGTCTTCATCGAGCTAATATAGTATAGAGAAAAATTATGATTGTCGTCAATAATCTAAAACTGTGACAAATGTGTAATTATCTTCAGTAAGCTAATATTGTAACAAATTTGTTTTATTTTTCTTAAATTAGCTAATTTAGTGACAACTGTTTGATTGTCTTCATTTTATGAACATATTAGATAATTGTAAATGACCTATTGCAGTAATAATTATTATGATTGTCTTGAATGACTTACAGTAGTCATTTATTATTGGTTGTCTTGATTCAATTAGTGTAGAGACAAAATTGTGATTGTTATGAATAATTTCAGATTGTTATAATCGGGGTGATCTTTAATTATCAAATGTAGTAACAATTTATGACTGTCTCGAGTGACCTTGTATAGTGACAGTGCATCTAATATATTTTAAGACTGACTTGAGTGATTTGTTTTAGTTACAGTGTGATATATTTTTTAGTTATTTAACTGATTCAGTGCCAAACAAATCCAAATAAAAAAGTCAGTTTGGACCAAACTTGGTACACAATCAAATGAACAAGTTTTACAATGTAAATTTCTATCACTGGCCATTAAAATTGCGGAAGATACCACAAAACAAAACAAATAACACGATGGCCCTTTTTTCGCACATCTTTTACAGGACATCGCTGTCAACACCAGCATTTTACCGCTATCGTTTATTTCTTGACAAGATTACACTCAGTAGTTTGTCATTGCTTTCTGAGCGGCCGGCTCACTTATCTCGTAAGTTACCAGCACGGCGAGAACCGCTTCCAGTTCTCTCGCGCTGCGTTACCCAACGTGGATAAACGGGATTACGGAGAAAGTCGTTAAATGCATCGGCCAGGCAGCCCGGCACGATGACCCTAGTATGGCGAAATATAGCCCTTCTGTGCAAATTGGGTGACTTATTTGGCGATACATTATCCTTTAGCACTGGATCAGTTAATGCAGTGATAACTGAGGATTACCTTGAATGTAGAAATCATTAATGATTATGTTGTATGATTTAATGTAGTGCCAATGTATGATTACCTGGAATGATACCTCGACCTAATGTAATAGTAATTTATAATTGATCGTCTTGAATGAAAATGAAGTGTTAATATATGATTGTTCAGCTGACCTCATGAAGTATTAATTTGTGTTTCTCTTGAATGACCTAATGTAATGGCAATATGTGATAGTCTTGAATTATGTGAATCATTACCGCATGATTGTATTGAATAACCTAACGAAGTATTACTGTAAGGCTATCTGGAATAACTTAATGGAGTGTCACTGTATGATTGTCATGAATGATCTGTGAACTATACATATCTTCCATTTATTACTGTTGTTGGTTCCTGAGATACAGATCTGTAAACGTTATTTTCATGGTATAACAAATATAAATGTTATGTTCTGATCTGGGATTACAAAGATGGGATTGTTAGAGACATGAAATATCGAAACAATTAATTATAATTTTCAATGAGAGTACACATAGATACTTAAATTACTGAAAACTGTAGCTCTTTGCACGTCAATCAATTAATGGCGAGTTTATTGGCAAATCCATATTAATATGAATTCCACTGAAGAGATACAGTAGCATGGGACTTCTGGTCGTCAAAAGTTGCACACCGTCTAGTAATGTTTTGGTCTTTTCAATTTGAAACTCTTCGGGAGTTGGCCTGCCCGGTCATGTCTGCCTGGTGTCTTTGTTTTTCTGAACTCTTGCTGTGTCCTGTCCAGATGTTATATTCCCAATTTGTTATTTAACTGATTTACTGCCATGGGATTCTTAATCGTCTTAAGCGACTTTCCGTATTTGTCATCTGCTTATGTACAATAGTTTTCACTTTGTAACCCCCTTTAATTTAATATATAATACAACATGTCCGCTACCATATTAATACCTTTCAAAGCATTACTGCGTCACACCCCTCCTTCCCATTTTAAGCCATCCATTTTAGTTTGGTTCAAACTTACTTTTTGTTTGATCCAAACCTACACTTTCTTGAGCACTGAATCTCTTAAAGTTCATGTTTCATTGTGTTGCTTGTATCACTCCTGTAGACCTTAACTTGTATTACTTTAAAGTATCAACAGCTTATGATAGAATGAGTTACAATAATATTTGTATGGAATTGAATTAGTTAAGTATAACAATGTTAACACAATTGACTTGAGTGTAGTCAAGAACCGACTTTACAGCACACGGGACATTCCCACGCGTGCTCCGTCCTGGTCTTCAACATTCAGCGAAGAGTTCCAATACTAACGGTACCGGTTGCAGTCTGTTTATGTGTTTGTGTCGGCCTTTCCTCCCCCAGATTCTCTGTTCACTCTTTATTGCACCATTCTCTCTAAACTATAATGATGTATGTATTCTTCCACATTATACACGTGATCCCAGAGATGCTGACCACATCTGCCTTATCATGCACCTAATACCTCACCAAGCGGTGCAGACCCAGCCAATCTGTCGGCCTGTTCGTTTCCCACCACACCAGCATAACCTGGGGGAAAGATCCAACAGATGTTAGGGTTTTATGAATTGTTAGGGTTTCTTGGCAAGTTTTGCAGAAGGTGCGCCGTTGCTTTCCCTCTGGGAAGTGACTGTACTAGTCGTTGGCCATAGCTGTTGTCTCTACTGAGGAGACCATCTGCCTGTCACAGCAGAGTGCAAAGCATAACCAACAACAATCTATCAGCTGCTCTCCCACCTCATCGACCATCTGCTTCCTTGGCTCCACGTAACCCTGATTGAGGGGTGGGGGAATAAACGGTACTCCACCTTGTCCAAGGGTGTCCTGTAGACTAACGGAGGAAAGGAGGCAACAGATGTTAAACCAGCATATTTGACTAAATTATCAGGCATTGATCAGACATTCTCAAAAATGGGTTAACCATTAATCAAAGCCAGAACGGGCTTAAGAAATCAAAGGAAAGGGGACAGCATGAGATATTACATTGCCAGAAGAACCTGACATTGACTTGGGCTCCCTGGTCAACCCAGAATAACTAAGTACAACGAAACACCTTGGGAAGTGAAAGCTGTCCGTGTGGTGCTGACCACATCACCCATAGAGCGGCGACTGGTTTATATGAATATGGTTTTAGCGTCGTATGTCCGATGTGTCTTAAGGTGTTCATTACTGACCTACATATATCGTGAAATATTTCGGCCATGTTAAAAGACATAAAACTCATATGAAATCCATACTAGAGGGCAAGATTGAGGGCAACTGAGCAGGAGGTAGACAACGATACAAGTGGGAAGATAAAATCAAGAGATGGACGAACAGCAACTTGATAGAATGTGCAGTCAGGGCGAGAGACAGGTAGTGTTAGAGATCCATTGCAGCCAACCTTCACTGTGGAGACAGCACCTGATTGATTTATTGATACATCGTGAATACTACAGATGCTGCAACTGGCCCAGGTTCCAGAAAACGTCTTCCTCCCCATGCCACCCTACGTCACATATGTTATGGGGAGGATCTGAGCACCTATGGACATGTCCGGAGTGCAAGTTTAATACCCCATCAGTTAACTAACTAACCATGTACAGAGGTAGCAACATCGGTTACGTATATGATGTATTTTTAATGACTGTGGGTTTTTTTGTAAATCTTGCCGTTTCAAGTTTTGAATTTACCCTATGTGAACTCATGCAACATAAAAACAACATGCAAAACTTGGAACGGCAATATTTTCAAAAATCCCAGTCAATAAAAATACACACTGTACCTGGGGCCTGAAAAGGTCTTCAGCCAGGACTGGGTATACTCCCTGCACAACCAGGCATGTTCACTTGTCTCCTGTTTAGTCATTGTGTATAGTTTCTGCTATTTAGTCATTATGTATATTTTCTTCTATTTGGTTTTTCTGTATAGTTTCCTCTATTTAGTCATTCTGTATAGTTTCTGCTATTTGGTCTTTCTGTATAGTTTCTGCTGTTTAGTCATTCTGTATAGTTCCTGCTATTTAGTCATTCTGTATTGTTTCTGCTACTCAGTCTTTCTGTATAGTTTAAAATATCAAATTTATTTACCGATGTGGAGATCAACATAGCCGAATGGATCTGAACGCTCGTTATTAAACTTCCAGTGTGCTGATGTCGAGGAGCAAGTTCAACCCCTACACCGGTTAGCTGGACTAAAACATTGACTTCTCGTCCTTGACCTAGAGACGTAAATTACAAGTACCTCTGAAGACGGAGAGGTTCGCCATATGGCGAGAGACACTGGTAGTAAGGAAAGCGAATCCACACGCAAAAAATTACAGGGCACTAAAACTAGAAGTAGCACTTGTATGGGCTACGCTAGAGTTCAAGCCGAGAGAAAACAAATTTACCCAATGAAACTGATAACTCACAAATAGTGACATACTGGTCTAACACTATTGGTCGTCAGGAGACAATGCTACTAAAAGGACATTAACATTTTAAACATATTGTCTAATATGTTGAAAATGTTAATGTCCTTTTGGTATAGTGCTTCCAAGTTGGCGAGAATAGGCCTTAGGTTCGTACCGGAATACGATCAGCGTTGCCAGTTGTGGGTTGTGCTCAATCTTTAAATCTCAGATCCAGAAACAACCAAATAAATTAATATTGTCTAATGTTTAATAAGGCCCACTTCAACAAAGATCCATAAGGTCCACTTACCAATGGGCATGCTGACACATTACCCAGTCCGCCACTGGCCACAAAGTATCTGCATTGTGTAATTTATGAATGAGAAATTGGTTTACTAGTATGAAGTACTTAGAAATGGTTTTCTGCTATTTTATTAAAACAGTCAAATACACAGGTTCTAGAAAACTAGTAATGATTAGTGTTGAAAGTTGATGGAAAAAAAATGTTAAAAAAGACATGTACAATATTTCGGCCGTGTTAAAAGACATAACACTTTTATGAAAACTATACTGGAAAGTAAAGTTGAAGGCAAGCAGGCAAGAGGTAAACACCTATACCTATACAAGTTGAAATATAACATCAAGAGATGGACGAATAACAGTCTGAAAGAATGTACAATCAATGTGAGAGACAGTGTAGGAGATTAATACAGCCAAACTTCATTGTAGAGACGGTACTTAATTGATTGAGTCGTCGGAAGCTGGAATGTCAGTTATTCCTCCTCACAACCGATTCTGATTTTGATGAGTCATTCTGTACAGTGTATACGCGTATAACAAAATATACTTACTGCATGAACTCTCAAATACCACAACTCTGCAATTTCTAAAATATGGCAGAGAAATGGTTTTACTAACATGACCTATTTTCAAACAATGACTTCCTTTGTGCTGTGGGGATGTATGAAGAAGAATGAGACTTTAAAAAGCCATGCAAAATTACAGTTATTACTCCTTCTTAAAATAGTTAACTGATTACGCGCATGGGATGATTAATCGTCTTAACCAACTTCCCGCATCTGCCATGGGCTTATATATCGCAAAAATGTTGTCATTACGAAATGTTGTCTCAATTAAATATTTATTCAGTAATTTTCCCTAAGCAACATCTTTTAATTTGATACATAATGCAAACTGTCTGCTACCATATTAACAACTTTTAAGTCATAAATGTGACACACCTTACTTTCCTTATCCGCCAGCCATTTTTGTTTAGTCCAAACCTACTCTCTGTTCAGCACAGAATCTGTTAAGTATGTTAAAATGGTAAGTATTTTGAGGTTTTATTTTTAATTAAGAAAATCCATCCCTATAACTTTTATAGAAATGAATAAATATACATGGTAAAGTCATTTTTCAACTACCTCTACGCCGTTCAACCTCAGCTGAGAAGTTATAATTAAGACCCACCCCAGCCTCAGATTAATAATCCTGTGACGGAATCTGCCACATTTCGGATGTTAATTTGAGAGGGATTGTTGTCCATGGGAGGTAGTGGATTACAATGCATACATATGCTGTGGTAAAACGTTTACAAACCTGGATCAGTTATTTGTATGGGATGTTATATATTGCAAAGAAAGGTACGACGTTATGACATTCAATGTTAAAATGTGTATGGACATGGATAACATGTGCACGTGTAAATGTATAGTTTGTATACAAATGGACAAAGTATCCACATGTAATGTAAAAATTGTGTGTAGATAGGGACAAAGTATTCATATCTAATGTTAAATTTTGTATAGACAGGGATACAGTATCACAAATAATTTTGAAGTTTGTATTGATGGGGGAAAAGTATTTACACATAATGTTAAAGTTTGTATAGACAGGGATAAAGTGTTCACTCGTAATGTTATAGTGCATATGGGCAGGGATAAAGTTATTTTAAACATTCAGTTGAGTATATTATTTTAATAACGTCATCAAAACTTGTCATATTACACCATTTGTAGAAAGCTCTACGGTGGCAATGTGTGGCATGATATGTTTAAAATGATGACGTAAGCAGCATGTTGAAAGATCGAAACTGCGATTACATTTAAACTGGTGGGCGAGTACTGCGTATACATTTTTCTGGCGCACTCTGTATAATGGTGTTAATAAATAGGGATGAAGAACAGATTTGAAAACTTAGCTATGGGGCGGTTGAAAAGAAGTAGTTTCATCCACCAGGCCAAACAACTCTAGCAGAGAAACCATCGATCTTCCCACAGTTGATATCCCCCTGACAACTATTCCAGAGCGAACCCCGTGGAAAGATGAACATAGAATATCACTACAAATCCAGTCAAAAGTGAGAGGAATATTTGACAAGGAAGAACAGAACAGTGTACAGCGCAGAACAGCCACTCTCAGCTTCCTTGATGACGAATACCCACAGGACCTCTGGATCCGAGTCTACACAGATGGGTCAGCACAAAATGCTGTTCGAAATGGAGGAGCGGGAGTGTATATAGAATATCCAAATAATACTAGAGACACGGCCAGAATTCCAACAGGAAAGTACTGCCATAATTATGATGCTGAAATTGAGGCAATCAAGATAGCCACAGAGAAATTACAAAATACCAGCCATGGTACACAACCTGTGGTGATATTGACAGATGCAAAATCCGTAATAGAGGCGCTCCTGTCTGGGAAATTGCCAGTTCTGAGGACACTACTTTCTGAACTTAGCAGTCATCGTAAGATCACCATACAGTGGATACCATCCCACTGTGGAATCCCCGGAAACGACAGAGCTGATCGATTGGCTAAGGAAGGAGCACAAGAAGAACAACCAGATGTGCCTATTACATACCACCAAAAGAAAAGAATGATCAAATCAGTCAGAAGGACACCAAACCTTACTCAAGACGACTACCACGTTAAGGACAGACCAGAACAGGTCATTCTTCTGCGCCTCAGAACAGGACACAATAGATTACGCAACCACATGTATACAAAATTCAAGATTGGTGACTCAGCCATGTGCACATGTGGTTTGGCGTCGCAGACAGCAGAGCACATACTCCAGGATTGCCCAAACTACAACATATCCAGGCGAACCTTCTGGCCTAGAGAGACAACAGTGGAAGATAAACTCTATGGACCGCTGAATGAACTAAAAAAGACTGTTAGATTCATACAAGAGACAACATTGCAGTTATAAACATAATTTAGGCGAACGAAAGAAGAAGAAGAAGTGATAAAGTCTCCACGTGTTACGTTAAAACTTATATAGAGAGGGATAAAGTCTTCAGTGTAATGTTAAAGTTTCAATACACACGGATAAAGTCTTCAATATAATGTTGAGGTTTATAGAGGGAGATACAGTATTTACGTACAATGTTACGGCTTTATAGGAAGAGGTAAAATCTTCAAGTATAATATTAAAGTTTGAAAAGACATGGATAATGACATTATCCATGTCTTCTCATATAATGTTAAGGTTTGTGTAGAAAGATATAACGTTTTCATTATAATGTTTCTATAAAGTATATAGTCTTTATAGACAGGGATATCATATTCACAAGTAATGTTACAGTGTATATAGACACGGATAAAATCTTCACATAAAATATTAAAACTTGTATAGACAGGGATAAAATGTTCCCATATAATGTTAATGTCTATGTAGACGGAGATAAAATTGTCACATATAATATTTAAGTTTATAAAGAAACGGAAAAAAAAATATTCACATGCAAGTTAAAATTCTCTAGGCATAGATCAAATATTCAGAAATAATGATAAGGTTTACATATTAAGAAATCACATAGACATATGTAATGCTCAAACTTCTAAAGACGGGAGGTATATACTCACAATAGTGTTAAGGAGGGGCCAAATATGGTAACATTATATTAATATTTGTGAAGGGGCTAACTGTCTTTTACTATGTGCTTACTTTATTTCAAGAAAGGTCCAGAATTCTTATTGTGATAACTTTTGCTTTTTAAAGCGACCGGAAATTCCTATACTATTTCAGTTTGCTTTATCAAATAAATATGCCCTTTGTAGGGACCAATAATTCTTGTTTTACTGCCATTTGCATTCTAGAATTCTATTGTAATGTTTAGGTTTGAAAATAAAATATCAAGAATTCTTATGTGATTTTTATATTCTGCATGAGAACTGGGACCAACGATTTTCAAGTAAAGTTTAACTTTGCAAATGAGAGATCAAGTTTTGTCATGTAATGTTTACGTCTCTAAGTGAGAGATCAAGACTTCTCGTGTAAATAGTGTTGATTGAGTTGTCCCAAATATGGACTGAAGTCGTGTGCAATGTTTAAGTTTTGCATGCAAAGAAAATCATGATGTTAACTGATTGCTTGCCATGGGGTGATACATCGTCTTATTCAAACTTACTTTAATTGTCATGGCTTATAAATCAAATTATTTTAAAACTATAAATACAGTAGTTTTCACTATACAACACAGTTTAACTGTATATATATGATACATGTCTGCTACCATATTAACAACTTTTAAGTCATAACTGACACAACACTATTTCCCATTTTCCTACATTCATTTTTGTTTTGTCGAAATCTAGTTTTTGTTTGGAGCTGAATCTTTTATCTGTTAAAATGGGGAACAGAATATTCATTTTAAACTGTTAGCTCAAATACTGGGTTAGGGATATGTTGTGGTAGATTTAATTTATTTACATTTTCTTCGACTAGAATTATGTCTAATCTGTCTACTATTGGTTGTCAACTGTTAAATACATTTTTGGGGTTAAATATATGCACAATTTTTAATAGTTTTAATTTATTGTTTATTATTGTTTCAAGTGGATCAAATATATTGACGTAAACATCTTTTTGAGTTTCATGAATTACGACGCCAGCTCCATTTAATTACAAACTCAGCGGTGATGTCAAGAAGCTGTAAATTGACTGCCGCGTTATTTACATTTATTCACATTGACCTCTGAAGGTAAACGAAGAATAAGAAGAAAGAGATTTAAAAATGCTTACATTATCTTTGGTAAGATAGTTAACATAAAGAAGAAAAATTCTCCGTTGTTTATTAAATTCTGTATAGTACAGAACTGCCTGCTCCGTGGCTAAGGGGTTACGGACGTAGTTCGTAATCCCGCATACTCGCGTTCGAAACACAGCTGCAAGCGATTTGGTAGCAGACAGCCTTTTGTACCGGTTTTGTACGAAATGGTATGGGTGCCGGTCGTTCAGAAAACAATGGTAAACTACTTGACATAAACTTGCCAAGACATTACGAACAGCCAAAAAATGCTGGAGCTGACGGCGACGTCCTGTAAAGGATATGCAACTAACTTTTGTTTGGTTTTTTTTGTTTTTGTTTTTTAGCACAGTACTGAGAATTTTCATGTACCGGATTAGTTAAGACAACTTCAAGAATTGTTTCGTAACTATTTAACTTAAGTAAGGTCTACGATTCCACATTTTATGTATTGTTAATTTTGGCCAAGAATACTCGTGTTTGTGGAAGTTTGTTTTTAAAAGTTGCATTTTCAACTTGCATTTTTTGAAATCAGAAAGATCCCAGAATTCTCATGAAATGTTTGATCAATTTGGCAACGCCAACAATTCTCATGTTTATGAAAGTGTGTAAAAGAAAGAGCCCAGAATTTTCACATAATGTTTTGTAAGAAGGCTAACATAAGAAATGAGAACCGAGTACTGTTTGTTAAAGTTGCTATAGGAGCTGAGAATAGTCATGTAATATCTAACAGAAAGATCCATGAATTTCCAAGTATTGTTAGGCGATAAGAAAGATACAATCATGTTCATGTAAAATTTGATAAAGTTATAAGAAAGTTCTAATAACTATATCAAATATTAAGGTATAAGAAAGTCCAAAAATCACAACAACAGAAATTCGATTCCTTAGAAGAATACTCAATGTATCAAGAAGAGATAAGATCAGAAATGAAGAAATCAGGACTAAAGTGAGGGTTACAGCTGCACTAGATTTTATTATAAAGCAGCAAGTCAAATGCAATGATGTACAGACCAGAGGGAAACAGAGGAAGAGGCCGACCACGTAAACGATGGACGCAGGGAATATTGATACATGAAGCCCATAAGCGGGCACTCTCCACTGTTTATACTTCACCTCGACACCGCAAGGTACAAGAGGAACATGATGAGATGAGATTATGAGATGAGATAAGAAAGTCCAAGAAATTTAAAGTAATGTTTGAACATAACAAAGGTCCAAGAATTCTGAAGTAATATTTGATAAAGTTATAAGAAAGTCCAAGAATTCTCAAGTTTGCTAAAGTTTGTATAAAAATTCTAAGAAATTTCAACTAATAATTGACAATTAGAAAGATCTAAGAATTATCATCTTACACAGAGAGTTTGTAAACGAAAGTTGCATTTTCAAGAAATGTTTGAATATAAGAAATACCTAAGAATGCTCATGCAGTGTTGATAACGTTGCAACTCCAAGACTTCTCATGTAGTGTTTGATAAATTTGGAAATTCCAAGAATTCGTATATTTATGAAAACTTGTATAAGAAATTTTAAGAAGTCGTAAGAAATGTTTGGATATAAGAAAGATCCAAGACTGCTCATGTTTATTGAAGTTAGTATAACAAAAGCACAAAACTTCCCATGTAACACTGCTACAGTAGCGAAAAGAAATCTCTATTGCGAAAGGAAAGCTCTATAGCGAAACGAAAGCTCTATACAATCTCAAATTTAATGTTGAAGTATACAAGGATTGCACATTTTGTCTTTCATGTGTATATACTGAATCAACGCTGTACAATTTTCTAGTATTGTGTAAAATATAATCACCCCTGATTCATTCTTTCAATAGTTTTTTTTTAAATTATTATTATCCTTCTTCAATGTGTTTTGCCTTCTCCTTATGGCTTTGGTAAGGATGAAAGGTTGGGATGAAGCGCTAGGTCGGACGTGTACTTAAAAGCTGGTGAGACCAATGCAAAGATTGCAATTTGTGCATTCTTGAGGTAGTTAGTTACTGGCCATTGCCTTTTCAATTATTTTATTTATTACAATCCATGTTCATTTCATAAACTGATTTGTTGTATTATTATGTGGTCATTTCATTTCTAAATTATTAACTTTGTTATTTTTTTCTTTGAATTCTCTAACAGCTATAATATCAGCGGAAAAACTGGTAAGGTGGCAAGTCAAATAGTGCTTACTAATCACTACTGACTGATATTCTTTGTTTATTTCTCAATACTCCGTACTTTGTGAAACGTTATTTATTCTGTTTAGTCACAACATGTCTCAATTAATCTTGTATCAAGTGGTCTTATGTTTTATATTTAATTGTTTTAAATAGTTCCCCCCCCCTCCCCTCTTGTCTAACCAATGATTTTACCATGATTATCATGTGCCATACCGATAAGGATGGACGACCATGGTTTGCCATTTCACACGATCACCAGAGTCCTGTATCGGGTCGGTGTTCTTGTCTCGATTACGCCATGAGGTCAAGTCACATCTATGTACTAATCTCTCTGTATTCCGATTGTTCATTTTTCATTACATTTGCCAGCTGTTATTAGGTTTTTGAGTCTAATTTCCCCTATAACATGCGGGAAAAATCCAACACAGGCCTTGAGATTGACTAATCTGTTGATGATCTCTCTCTCTCTCTCTCTCTCTCTCTCTCTCTCTCTCTCTCTCTCTCTCTCTCTCTCTCTCTCTCTCTCTCTCTCTCTCTCTCTCTCTCTCTCTCTCTCTCTCTCTCTCTCTCTCTCTCTCTCTCTCTCTCTCTCCGTTAGAATAATTTGCTTGGAAACAGACTTATTGGTGTTGAAACTTGTATCCCAAATTAAATTGTGCGTAAATAGATTTCGCTATCTTTACAAAATTCATTTACACTAATAGTTTGCTCAGTAGATATAAAACAACTAAGCACATAATTACTAAATTCATTATCATAATTTCATTACTTAATAACATGACTTCCTTCTATTAAATGTACTATTTAATTTTTCATTTAAATTATCTAATCTGTGTACATAAATTCATTGCAGAAATAATCATTTTATTAAAATTGTTTCCCTTTAAATAGTTAACACAGGTTACCTCCCATGTCACAAGTGACCTGCTATATTACTATTTAGTAGCTTTTTTTCTCTGTCACTATGAAATGTGAAGTTGCAGTGGCTGTCACATGTGTTTACTTTAAACATTCTAAACTGCTTTTTTTACCAAGGCATTTATAAATGTTGCTTGCAAGTATAATGTCATTATATTGTTTGTTCATATATATATATATATATATATATATATATATATATATATATATATATATATATATATATATATATATATATATATATATATATATATATATATATATATATATATATATATATATATATATATATATATACTGTTCATTAGAACTGCAACATTATTGCAGTTTCAATTGCAAACTTGTACCAACATTTTATTGACGATGCTGATTCGCCCACTGCAGTCGGTTCTGGCGATGTCGGTTAGTAAGAACACGACCTCTATAGGGTCTTCTAGCCCAAAGACCAGCGTCGTGCAGCCGGTTCCTGACCCTTTGATATGAAATTCTACGAGATCCTGGCATTGGCTGAACTGTGGAGGACACAGATGCAAATCGATTCCTAAAGTGACGAAGCCGTATGAAGCTGTCTTCAGCAGTAGTTGTGATTATAGGTCTTCCACTGCGCGGCTGGTCTGCCACTGAGCCAGTTTCTTGAAATCGCCTTCAAAGGCGACTAATGGTGCTTCTAATCACATTAAATTCTCTGGCTACTACACTTTGTGACTGTCCAGCCTGTAAACGTCCAATGATGATGAGTCATTGTTGTGCACTGAGATGAGTCATACTTGCGCATTGAATTTTCAACTGAATTTATTCGTGGAGCGTCAATCTGTTACAGGCATTCAATAATATGGTCGATGAATGAATCACTGAAAAACGAGAAGTAGGTTGAGAGCTTTACCAAAGACAACTACAAAAAACAATGAACGTTGCGGCCAAAGCCTTCGTCAGCACAAAACAAACAAACAAAAATCGATTAAACTAATACACGATCAACAATACATGAATGTCTAAATATCAACTCATCTGTGTCCAAGCTTTAGACGGCTATCGATGGCTGGAATGGAACGGATGTTGTGTAAAAGGGGTCAACTGCCTAAAGGTCAGTACAGCCAGAAACTCGGTGATTGGTTAATTCAACCGGTGAGGGAACCCGCGTTAGGGGGATCGGGGTGCGCCCAGGAGAGCGAATGGAAAAATATGGATCTGTCACTCTGAGGCGATGTAACGGGTGCAGTACACAATTCCGCCAAGTTCGAAACGCTGCTGTGGGCAATATATGTGCAGGCCAGCAATCGTTTGCTATCAAAAGGTAGCACAAGTGACGGTAGTTCAGAACGCAATGAGAAACGACCCCATGCAAACCAACCAAGAAGTCACAGAAAGCAGAGATACTGCTGGTGGTGACTCCCAAGTCCTGCGAAGGACTTGCAACTGGCTATGAAGTTGACTATAAGGTAGCGGAGATGGAGGGGGGGGGGTGTGGATAAGGGGCGTAGGGGATTTAAATAAAACTGTGTTGGACATTGAGGCCGTGAGGGGAAAGTGAACCCAATTGGAAGATAAGACGGTTTTCCAATGTCTTACGATCGCGTTCGTGAGATGTGCACGATTTTATCGCCGTAACACGTATGTCGGCAACCCCACAGTGGTCGGAACTGTTGAAGTGTAGGGGTACCGGTTTCTTGGCACCACTGTCGATATCGGATAAATGTTGTCTAAATCTGTCCGCAAGACGAAGACCCGTCTCTCCAAGATACCTCATGTCGCAACGTGTGCAGATGATCGCATAGATGACGTTGCGACTCGTACATGAGAAACTCTCCCGGATGTGGAAAGTAGTCTTAGGGAAAGTGAGACTTGTGGTTTGAAGGACATATGGACAAGTTTTACAACGAGATCGAAGACATGCAGTTGTGCCAGGAAGAGACTGATGGGATTGTGATAGAGTGCTATGAACCAGCACATCCCTCAGGTTACGATCACGCCTGTATGCCACAAGTGGGGCTTCTGAGAAGACACCGCGAGTGGTCGAGTCTGCCTTGAGGATGGGTAGATGCCTCATGAGAATATTCTTGGCAGCAATATTATGAGGATGGTAGGTAAGTGAGAGAATAGGTCTACTATTGCGTGGTTTCGGCCTGGAAGAGAGAGCCTCGGCACGACTAATAGACTGGCAGCGGTGAAGAGCTGTAGACAGAACATTCTCCGGGTAGCCTCGAAGGCGGAAGAAATCCAACATTTCGTGGGCTTTTTGACGGAAGTCGTTGTTATCATGACAAAGCCGTCGGAGACGTAGGAGTTGTGAGAAAGGAATGGAATCCTTGCAAGAGGGAGGATGGGAGGAGGTGTAGAGCAGGAATGCATGTGAGGCAGTCGGTTTATAGTAAACCGTCGTGCTTAGGCCAGCAGAACCTAAGGAAACTGTTATGTCTAGGAAATTAACAGCCGACGAGGAAATAGTGGAGGTGAGTCTGATGCTAGGATGAAAGTTAGAGAAAAAGGCAATAAAGTCCTGGAGGTCAGACAATGGCATGTCTGAAACACCAAAACAGTCATCGATATACCTCCTATAGAGCTCCGGGAGCCTACCAGTGTATTGACTCCATACCTGGTGTTCAAGATAGCCCATGAAAAGACAGGCATAACTCGGACCCATCTTAGTACCCATGGCAACCCCGCTGATCTGGTCAAAATAGTCCCCATTGAACTCAAATGAATTGAGGTTAAGGACTAACTCTGCCAGACGCAACAATGGTCCGGTGGCTATGGTGGGGCCGCGTCTTTTTTCTAAGAAAAATTCCAAGGCTTTAAGGCCGTCAGAGTGAGGAATAGATGTGTAGAGTGAAGTCACATCTAAAGTAAAGATGTGGTGCTGAGAAGGGGTGGTGAAGCTGATGGAATCGAAGATGGAGATAGCATGGTTGGTGTCTTTGATATATGAGGGGAGGCTAGCAACCAACGGCTGAAATATGCTGTCAAGGAACTCTGAAATCCGTTCAGTAGGGACAAGAGCAGGCCGAGACGATGGGTCTGCCTGGGTTTCCCTAGCTTGTGTGTCTTGGGCAGCATGTACAAGGTGGGTTTGCCCAAGCAACTATCATGAATGATCAGCGACGTGGCAGAGCTAGGCAGGAGGCCTTGTCTGATGATGGCATTCGTCACACTCTTGACTTCGGTGTTGTTAATGACCGTCCCGTCTTCTGTCCGTGGTCTGTAAGAAGTGGCATCCCCAAGTTGTTTGTTACCTTCCTGTATATACAAGTCCTTACTCCAAACCACTATCGCTCCTCCCTTGTCGGCAGGCTTGATAACAATATCATCACGGCGTTTCAAATGTGTGAGCGCCTGTTGTTCCTCCGCTGTAAGGTTCGAGTGCCTTAGTGGTTTGAATTTCAATTGTTCTATGTCGAAAAGCGTCTTCTCGATGTAGAGATCTAAAGCCTTGGATGCTCCTGCAGGAGGGACCCACGTGGATCTGCGTTTAGAGAGGTGGGAGAAGTGATCGGTGGGATCCGAGGAGTTATCCTTAGTAGGTTGATTACTGAAGTGATATTGCAACCTGAGAGTGCGATGGAAACGATGGACGTCCTGCAGTAATGCATATCTGTCGCAAGAGGGACGCAGAGGTATGAAACGGAGGCCTTTACTAAGGACCGACTTCTCCGGTGCTGATAGGGGGAGATCAGGGGGTATGCACACAACTAAATTGTCGGAAACAATGATGGGGTGAGCCGGGTGAGAAGAGGCGGAAGGAGTAGGGATAGAGGCACGAAGTTTGGTTAACTTAGTTTTTTTAGCCGTGGAAAGACATTTATATAAGTGGTGATTAGTACTATTGATGATACAGCGTATCACCCAATACAAGAAATAATTATCTGAGGTAAGATGTTTAAGATGCCGATCGAGGGTGGAAATACAAGAGCTAATGTCAGACAAATGGCGCGCATGGTTGTCAGCAATACAGCGCATGCGAAGGGTAGCACATTTAAGCTCAATTTTAGATAAACGTCTACTACAGCTGTCGTGAAGAGAACCCGCCGATGGGTTAAATCTAGAAGTGAACCCACGTGGGGTGAGATGAAGTCGTAGGCAGTTCTGCAGGAAGTTAAAATGACATGTAATACGAGTCTTTTTGTAGATGTTAAGAGCCAAGTCGGTGGCTGTGATTTTAATATCCGTTGGTAGAAGAGAAAAGCAGACGATGATGTATGATCTCAACTGTTGGAATAACTGAGGTGAGTCGGTTGAAGGCATAGCGGCAAATGGTAAAGAAAATATTGAGACGAGACCGATGTGAAGGCCTAGTCATGAAATGGGGTCACCGGGTGTACAAGCGTATGCACAAAGGAAATGGGCGGTAAAATTGATAGAATAGCCAGTGGGAAGGGCAGTAATGGGGCAGCGTGGCAGACGGTGGACGTGTAGACACAAATAATAAGCACACAACACACACTGAATGGACTAGTAAAAACCAACAAAAACTTAACAGACTATGAGGACGGAACGTGAAACATATAGTAGCAGTTGGTGGGAATGAAGCGTGGTTATCGAGAATAAGGTGAACTGCGGTAAAACTTGAAAAGCAATGAATGAATCACTGAAAAACGAGAAGTAGGTTGAGAGCTTTACCAAAGACAACTACAAAAAACAATGAACGTTGCGGCCAAAGCCTTCGTCAGCACAAAACAAACAAACAAAAATCGATTAAACTAATACACGATCAACAATACATGAATGTCTAAATATCAACTCATCTGTGTCCAAGCTTTAGACGGCTATCGATGGCTGGAATGGAACGGATGTTGTGTAAAAGGGGTCAACTGCCTAAAGGTCAGTACAGCCAGAAACTCGGTGATTGGTTAATTCAACCGGTGAGGGAACCCGCGTTAGGGGGATCGGGGTGCGCCCAGGAGAGCGAATGGAAAAATATGGATCTGTCACTCTGAGGCGATGTAACGGGTGCAGTACACAATTCCGCCAAGTTCGAAACGCTGCTGTGGGCAATATATGTGCAGGCCAGCAATCGTTTGCTATCAAAAGGTAGCACAAGTGACGGTAGTTCAGAACACAATGAGAAACGACCCCATGCAAACCAACCAAGAAGTCACAGAAAGCAGAGATACTGCTGGTGGTGACTCCCAAGTCCTGCGAAGGACTTGCAACTGGCTATGAAGTTGACTATAAGGTAGCGGAGATGGAGGGGGGGGGGGGGTTGTGGATAAGGGGCGTAGGGGATTTAAATAAAACTGTGTTGGACATTGAGGCCGTGAGGGGAAAGTGAACCCAATTGGAAGATAAGACGGTTTTCCAATGTCTTACGATCGCGTTCGTGAGATGTGCACGATTTTATCGCCGTAACACGTATGTCGGCAACCCCACAGTGGTCGGAACTGTTGAAGTGTAGGGGTACCGGTTTCTTGGCACCACTGTCGATATCGGATAAATGTTGTCTAAATCTGTCCGCAAGACGAAGACCCGTCTCTCCAAGATACCTCATGTGGCAACGTGTGCAGATGATCGCATAGATGACGTTGCGACTCGTACATGAGAAACTCTCCCGGATGTGGAAAGTAGTCTTAGGGAAAGTGAGACTTGTGGTTTGAAGGACATATGGACAAGTTTTACAACGAGATCGAAGACATGCAGTTGTGCCAGGAAGAGACTGATGGGATTGTGATAGAGTGCTATGAACCAGCACATCCCTCAGGTTACGATCACGCCTGTATGCCACAAGTGGGGCTTCTGAGAAGACACCGCGAGTGGTCGAGTCTGCCTTGAGGATGGGTAGATGCCTCATGAGAATATTCTTGGCAGCAATATTATGAGGATGGTAGGTAAGTGAGAGAATAGGTCTACTATTGCGTGGTTTCGGCCTGGAAGAGAGAGCCTCGGCACGACTAATAGACTGGCAGCGGTGAAGAGCTGTAGACAGAACATTCTCCGGGTAGCCTCGAAGGCGGAAGAAATCCAACATTTCGTGGGCTTTTTGACGGAAGTCGTTGTTATCATGACAAAGCCGTCGGAGACGTAGGAGTTGTGAGAAAGGAATGGAATCCTTGCAAGAGGGAGGATGGGAGGAGGTGTAGAGCAGGAATGCATGTGAGGCAGTCGGTTTATAGTAAACCGTCGTGCTTAGGCCAGCAGAACCTAAGGAAACTGTTATGTCTAGGAAATTAACAGCCGACGAGGAAATAGTGGAGGTGAGTCTGATGCTAGGATGAAAGTTAGAGAAAAAGGCAATAAAGTCCTGGAGGTCAGACAATGGCATGTCTGAAACACCAAAACAGTCATCGATATACCTCCTATAGAGCTCCGGGAGCCTACCAGTGTATTGACTCCATACCTGGTGTTCAAGATAGCCCATGAAAAGACAGGCATAACTCGGACCCATCTTAGTACCCATGGCAACCCCGCTGATCTGGTCAAAATAGTCCCCATTGAACTCAAATGAATTGAGGTTAAGGACTAACTCTGCCAGACGCAACAATGGTCCGGTGGCTATGGTGGGGCCGCGTCTTTTTTCTAAGAAAAATTCCAAGGCTTTAAGGCCGTCAGAGTGAGGAATAGATGTGTAGAGTGAAGTCACATCTAAAGTAAAGATGTGGTGCTGAGAAGGGGTGGTGAAGCTGATGGAATCGAAGATGGAGATAGCATGGTTGGTGTCTTTGATATATGAGGGGAGGCTAGCAACCAACGGCTGAAATATGCTGTCAAGGAACTCTGAAATCCGTTCAGTAGGGCAAGAGCAGGCCGAGACGATGGGTCTGCCTGGGTTTCCTAGCTTGTGTGTCTTGGGCAGCATGTACAAGGTGGGTTTGCCCAAGCAACTATCATGAATGATCAACGACGTGGCAGAGCTAGGCAGGAGGCCTTGTCTGATGATGGCATTCGTCACACTCTTGACTTCGGTGTTGTTAATGACCGTCCCGTCTTCTGTCCGTGGTCTGTAAGAAGTGGCATCCCCAAGTTGTTTGTTACCTTCCTGTATATACAAGTCCTTACTCCAAACCACTATCGCTCCTCCCTTGTCGGCAGGCTTGATAACAATATCATCACGGCGTTTCAAATGTGTGAGCGCCTGTTGTTCCTCCGCTGTAAGGTTCGAGTGCCTTAGTGGTTTGAATTTCAATTGTTCTATGTCGAAAAGCGTCTTCTCGATGTAGAGATCTAAAGCCTTGGATGCTCCTGCAGGAGGGACCCACGTGGATCTGCGTTTAGAGAGGTGGGAGAAGTGATCGGTGGGATCCGAGGAGTTATCCTTGGTAGGTTGATTACTGAAGTGATATTGCAACCTGAGAGTGCGATGGAAACGATGGACGTCCTGCAGTAATGCATATCTGTCGCAAGAGGGACGCAGAGGTATGAAACGGAGGCCTTTACTAAGGACCGACTTCTCCGGTGCTGATAGGGGGAGATCAGGGGGTATGCACACAACTAAATTGTCGGAAACAATGATGGGGTGAGCCGGGTGAGAAGAGGCGGAAGGAGTAGGGATAGAGGCACGAAGTTTGGTTAACTTAGTTTTTTTAGCCGTGGAAAGACATTTATATAAGTGGTGATTAGTACTATTGATGATACAGCGTATCACCCAATACAAGAAATAATTATCTGAGGTAAGATGTTTAAGATGCCGATCGAGGGTGGAAATACAAGAGCTAATGTCAGACAAATGGCGAGCATGGTTGTCAGCAATACAGCGCATGCGAAGGGTATGGTCAGAGCGTTTTGTGTTCAGTATGTTTCACGGGATTATCATGAACTTGTCACGAGTTATTGTCAAACATGTTGTTTTGACCTTTACCTCTTTCATGACCTCACAAATCATGAGATAAGTATAATTCAGGTAACCACGAGAAGATAATGGCCAGATGGACACAGTCGATAGGTTGACTGATGTCCAATCAGCGAATATCTTTTATAAAAGTAACACCAAAAATGTTGCGTTTCGTTTTTTGAACAGTATTATATAATATATATATATATATATATATATATATATATATATATATATATATATATATATATATATATATATATATATATATATATATATATATATATATATATATACATGCTCTTCTGGAGCACAAGATTTCAATGCAAAGGCCACGATCAGCAAATGTTTTGACTATCAAAGATATTTTATTACCTCTTAACCGACGGAGAGGCGTTCCAATCTGTATGACAGAAGTTTTCTCTGTATTTTTTTTTTCTGTAATATAGTCATTGCGGGTTCCGTTAGTCACCGTGTCTAGTGTACTGCTAATCATTTCGAAACAAATGTTACTCCATATAGTGATGTCAAACTGTCCAGCATCATCTCTCGTCGTCTTCCCCTGACGCTCCTACACTCGTACTTTCCCGTTGTCACAATGAACTCCACCTTTCCACCATTACATGCCTAAAGAATGTGGATTTTCTTTTTATTCTTTTGATGCAAGTTATTAGTTCTCTTTGTGAGCTATCTTCTTTTAAGATATCTATAATGTGTATTGTTTCTGGCTGTTGTGTACTTATCATTCTTCTGTATTTAAAAAAAAAATATCTGCAAACCCCACACAGTTCCTCACTAAAATGCTGACCCTCAGTGATTCACGTCCATGCATTAAGAATGACTTGACATAGCTCTTAAGAACTCTCTTTCTCACAGTGTTTCACATAAATGTATTGCATAGAATATACCATAGGAAGTGAAATACTGCTTTTCTTTTTGATATTCTACATTAAATATATTTAATGCATCTTCCTTCCTCTGCTATCATCATCATCTTCATTATCCTTCACTTTTTTTTTCGAGCCTTGTGGTGAGGAATAGTTTACGCTCCACTGCCCTTTGGGTGACACAGTATAGTGTAATTCGTGTGATTGTAAAATGTCTTTGATGTCGTCAATCCATTTTCTTCTCTGGCGTCCTTTTGCTCTCATCAGATCTTCTTTGATTTAGCGCCAGTGCTGGTAGTTAGTAGTGTTGTATTCTAACGATATGGTCGAACCATTTGATCGTCTGCCTTTCAGTATTTGTGGCACAAGGTGTTAATTCGTCTGTGTGTATGATAACATCATTTCTTATTTGGTTTCAGAGAGTTACGTTGGCAGTTCTCCTCATCAATCTCATCTCCCGGTTGTTGATCCTCTGTTATCAAAGTATCCAAATACTACAATATATTTACTTCATAGTGACTGCAACAGCAAAACGAGCCAGGAATCTTCGCACACTTTCAGCCAAGTGTGGTAATAAAGAGAATATTTCAAACCTGTAATCTGGACAAGAATGACACGAAACATTTAATTAAAGTTACTAATCCCAAACTCTGGTCTTTCGTCTTTTCAGAATTAAGTTGTATTATTGACAGTTGTATCATCCTGAAATGAAGTTATCCTGAACGTAAGCTCATCTTGAAAGAAATGGATAGTCTTACAGCACTGTCTATTACATTCACACGGAAAGATTATAGCAAATTTTATTAAACCATAACTTGTATCCATTTTTTTTTTAAATCTCCTACAAAAATAGTCTTCTTCATAATGCATGTCAGTCTTTTTTTGAATCTGTGATTCCGTTCATGCTATGCAATTTTTTATGTTTATAAATGTCATTTTTATGTGGGCCTTTTATACATATAGTTTATAAGTGTACCTTTTGATAAACCTATGTGTCCGTAATCTGATTACTAGAGGAGCAAGGGTGTTCATTTATGAATGCTTCTTGCTCTAGATGCTTCTGTATGGTACTTCACTGAAGCTGTTTTCATTACATGGCATACATTTAGTTCCGCTGCCATTTTTTATGTTGAAGCTTAGTTTTTGACTCTCTACTTGAATTGACTTGCATTTTGGCGTAGCGTGGTTGATTGGGAGCTACGCTGATAATACCATGAGTGCCGTAGGACGAGAGCTTCGGCGTTTTCGTTTATCGTCTCGCTAAGTAAGGGAAAGATCGGCTTCCTATTCCTCCGTGCATTCAGGGTTACAAATTGTGATGGCGCTTTTACATCCCAGGTCTTTAGCGGGTCGCTGCTTCGAGATTAGAGGGGAGGGAAGGGGAAAACCGCAACGTAAAACTAACAAAGTCAATAAATGTCACTTATGCCGTGTTATTCTATGTTTACCTCTGAACAACAACAATAGCTAAATTAAATAGACGTATACGAAGGGATGGAAATCATGGCGGTATAGAAGTTTGTTCACTGGTATGTCGGCCTGATCGTTCTAAGATCAAGTCCCTTTTCTTTTTTATCCTGACCTAATCTGTCTCGTAGAATGTGTAGCAGAATGTTATCGTGGAGTTAATACGGCTGGGATAACCGTGACAATAACATTCACAAAATGCCATGTGTATGCGAACAATGTACACACAATGCCATTTGTATGCGAACAACGTACAAGAAATGTCATTTGTATGTGAACAACGTACACAAAATGTCATTTTTATGCGATCAATGTACACAAAATACCATTTGTGTGCGAACAACGTACACAAAATGCAGTTTATATATGATAAAGAATACAAGGGTTATCATCCAGTCCTGATATGCCCGTGGTGGCATGGAAATGTCGTCCTTTAGGAAACTGATTGTTTTTTTTTAACTTCACTTTGATTTTTGGAAACAAAGACCTTACACCCAGGCTTCCAGCAGAACGCCCGCCTCCAATCCTTGCCCTTGCGTTCCCCATTACCTACTGATACTATTAGAAAAGTCGTTATGGTACCTTTATGATCAGTCCAATCTTCTGTATGACGGTGGCTTCGAGGCGTCTGCCTCACGCTCAAAAGATTGTGGGTTCGATTCCGAACTACATCGTTCGTCTCACGAGTGCAATTTTTTTTTTGCAGGCTCTTGTAGGTCGTGGCTGGAGGTACGGAGTTCGTGCTTTTGGCAAGTCACACCGCTGAAAGATACCGAGACATATGGGATAAAACCCCGTGCAATGGAGGCTTTGCGCTTGTCTTTTAAATTGGTTTGTAATCTTCTGTATGATTTTATCTCAGGCGGTGTTGATTATGGTTTGTGGTCAAAGATAACCATGTTATAACCAGCTGTGGTTGAAACTAGTTAATACCCTTCCATTGTTAAGCACAGGTGGTGGTGGTGATGGTGGTTGTGATGGTGATGGTAATGGTTTTAGTGGTGATTATGGTAGTGGTAGTGGTTTTGGTGGTAGTGATAATGGTGATGGTGGTGATGGAGGTAATGGTGGTGGTTTTGATGGTGGTAATAATGGTGTGATCGTGGTGGTAATAGTGGTTTTGGTAATGATAGTGGTGGTGGTGATATTGGTGGTGGAGATAATGGTGATGGTGTTAGTAGTAGTAGTAGTAGTGAAGGTGCTTGTGGTACTGGTGGTGATAATGGTGGTGGTAGTGATAGTAGCAATAGTAGTAGTAGTAGTAGTAGTAGAAGTAGTAGTAGTAGTAGTAGTATAGTAGTAGTAGTAATAGCAGTAGTAGTAGTAGTAGTAGTAGTAGTTGTTGTTGTTGTGATGGTGGGGTAGGTGGTAGTGGTGATGATGGTGGTTGTGGTAGTAGTTGTAATAGCAGTAGCAGTAGTAGCAATATTAGTAGTAGTAGTAGTAGTAGTAGTAGTAGTAGTAGTAGTAGTAGTAGTAGTAGTAGTAGTAGTAATGTTGGAGTTGCTGGTGGTGGTGGTAGTGGTGATAATGGTTGTGTGATAATGGTGGTGGTGGTGGCAATGATGATGGTGGTGGTGGTAATAGTGGTGGTGGTAATGGTAATGTGAGTGGGGATAATAATATGTTGGAGCCCTGAAAACTCTAATTTGTGTGATCATAACTGGATAGGCTGGAATTCTTCTACATACGTGTAAGAGAAAAACCAGGTTCATGTCCAGCTAAAACCACAGACAGCCGGCCCATACTGACCACCACACATCGAATGCTTTTCTATTTTTCAAATCTTTGCCCCGGAAGTGATCAATTCGGCCTGCACCTTCGGATTTCCAACTGGGCGATGAATGTGCACCTGGGCCATCCGATTGTGTCTGAGAAGGAAAGACATCCTTTTCCTACCTCAGTATCGAAAATAGGACAAGGACCATAAATCCCTCTGCTATTAAAGAGTGTAAACTAATCCTTTACTTACTTTGTTATTTACTAAAACCACGGATGTCACAATTGTTCTTTTCATTCTTGTTTTAATTGTATTATACCGGGTGTTTGTGAAGTCTCACTACACTTTGTATGTAAAACAAATTTGAAAAATTCATTCTTTCGTTGATAACACCATTCTATTTAGAGTGCAAAGAATTACTCCAGCAGACGACACAGTCATTCGCTGCATACTGCTTCACGAACGATGACTTGTGGAGCACATTTTTTATGACATTATGTTCTTCATTTTTCAAATATTTTCTACATACAAAGTGTAGTGAGACTTTACAAACACCCAGTATTTTCGAGATCTGTGCAATGCTGCCATCTTATAACATTGATACTTTACTCCTGGCTTGTTTATTATACAAGTATTAAATACTGCCACCTTTTGTACAGCACTTTTATGTTTTAATTTCCTTGGGAATTCCTTCTTTACAGGTCTTCTTGACTATAAATTGTGATTATATGTCTGAACGTGTTTGCTTCTGTGTTTTCCATTATTAGTATAACCTGTTGTAGTTCACCATATGTCCATGTTGCCATTAATCCCAATACAGTTAACATACTCATAATATTAATTGACACTCATAGAAGTAGAAGAAAGATTTGAGTAATAAATCCTAATTGATCAGCTAAAAGGAATTTAAAAGGCAACAGTGTCAAATTTTATTTCACGATCGCTCCTTTTGAACTCAAGCGTAGTCCATACACACTAATTCTCGTAGTGCTGGACCGAATTTTGCGTGTGGTTTAGTTGTCCCTATTAACAGTGTCCCTCGCCATCAAGCGAAGCCACTCCGACTTCAGAGGTACTTGTAATTTACGTCCCAAGTCAATGACGAGAAGTCAACATTTTAGTCCAGCTGTCCGGTGTAGGGTTTGATTTTCGAAGCAGGCAACCAATCAAATGCAGAGAAATAGACCTTTCAATAAATTGCGCAATCTCTTGTTTGTGTTTTGATTGTTCACACCCTACTGGCAAAAATAAAAATAAAAACAGACAATACACTCGTTATACGGTAAAACTGAAACATTCCCACCCGAACTCCAAGCTTGAAAAAATGTTGTAGAAAACTCAGAAATAAATACCACTTTTGTACAATAAATAATCCTTATGTTTACTTTCATCTTATTACAATTCCACATTTCCACTTATTTACAATTGTTGATTGCACTGTTCTTGAATATTCTAATCTTTAGAATTCATTATATTTAGACATGTAGCATGGAATTGTCAATGTCTTTTGACATTATTTATAAATGTCAATTGTATTTGTTTTACTCTTTGCTGTATTTGCTAGCTCGTTTGATGCGATGCTGAAATAGTGTACCGTTTGTTTGCCAGGATCAGAATATGTTGCCCATTATTTATATGATCATTCTGGGTGTGTTCTTAGCTTCTGCAGTTGCTGTGAACCTTCGGTCACCGATGTATATTAAATTATTTACAATTCCAAATGTTGCCTTTTAATAAAACAATTCTCATGATGCACAAGAAACTTGAGCTCTGAGCTTTTTTGTGAAGACGTGTTTTGTGAAGATTAATTTTGTGAAGATGAGATGATTTTCTACTGTAGGGGGGTGGGGGTGCGGGGGGGGGGGGGGGGGGGGGTTGTGAGTGAACTTTGGACTTCTGTTGCATGTGACTGTGCGTGAATTCTGGACTTTTTTGGTTTGTGACTGGGTAAATTCTGAACTTCTTTGGTTTGTGACTGGGTAAATTCTGGACTTCTGTTTATGACAGTGACTGAATTCTTTATTTCTTTTGTGCGTGTGATAGTGATTGAATTTTGGACTTCTTTTGTTTGTGACTACGTGAATTCTGACCATCTTTCGTTTGTGACAGGGGGTGAAATCTTGGTTTCCTTTGTTTGTGACAGGAAGTGAATTCTTGACTTCTTTTGTTTGTGATATAGTGATACTGCACCTATTTTACTTGTGATATATTACATTCCCATTGTAAATGGTTTGCTTGTCTCTCTATAAACTAATAATTTGTTCGTGTTGTAAATAGTTTCGGCCATTCCTGTTTCCTTTGTGATTTCTACTTCAATTATGCCACCTGTCAGCTGTCATTACATGTTCAAGATAGAATACACGTGTTTCTATTCGCCTGTCAACAACTGATGTGTCAGGCATCATCGGATTACTTCTCCCACACCACACAAGAAACTTGCAAGTCGTGTGAGAGGAAATAAATGGTACATTTTATTGCCGTTGCTCTTTACAATTACAAAACAGTCGCTATCAAATCACACACAAAGCCACAGAATTGCCTATCACTAGTTTCCTAACCCTATTGCTAATCTCTATCTATTTGGCTACACAAAAACTCCTATCGACACTAAAACGATCTGCTCTCTACGAAGTCAGTCCCCAGTCTGATTTTTCCTACACGCGTGACTACACAGCACGCGGAAGGACCTCGATGCGTCCTTCGGCTTTTTGCGTGCAGTTACATTCAGCACGCGGGTAGCAGCCGTTCTCCTATTGAGTGGCACTCTTCTCAGTGGCTATCACGTAGGCGTGATTCTGTCGTGACCAGAGTACTAACTATCTGGTCGTTGCCTCCGTGTCTCATGAGAGAACTAGTTAATAGTCCCCCATTCTATCATCTACCCTGCCCTTATATCGGGGCACTGTATTACCTCTAATCTACTTGAGGTTGACCACTCTTCCCGGTGGTCTTCTATCTTGAGGCATACCTCCTGCCTTTGTATTTCAGTCTTTGACACTACCCTCTTACTGTCTGTTCACTGTTGACTTCACCTTTTCATTCGTACTTATCTGCGCGTCTGTACATCAAGTGTACTACTAATCAGCGCGTCAAGTGTGGTTGTCTCTGTTTTCTTTTAGTCAGATCATGCTAAAGAAATAAGGCAACGTATATGTGTCTTACAAAGTGTGTGAAAGTAAAAGATTTGCGATTCTGTTGTTAGTGCTATTTCTAGCAATGGACAGTTGACGTGAAAATATAGAGTGTGATTTTAAGGACTGTGGGGTTTTTAACAATATTGCCGTTCCAAGTTTTTTATTCACCCACTGTGGTGTTCATGCAACATAAAAGATATATACATAACTTGGAATTGCAATATTTTCAAATCCCCGACAGTCATTAAAACTACACACTATACATAAAGGACTACTTTACACGCAGTGAGGCGTTTATGGCGTATAGTCCTAGCTCCAAACTTTAACACGTGATTAATATCACACGGGCCGCTTTACTTCCAAAAGCTTTCCCTGGTGCAATTTATCAACTGGGCCGACATGGGAGCAAATGTATATTTTTAAAAACCTACCTGGATGTCGATAAGAATACATGACCATCGTGCAGCAGTCAAGCATGCTTGTCACACTCCCGATAGTAGTAGTGTTGAATACAACATCAATAACAACAACAAAACATCTGACGGGTCCTGTTTACAGTTTTTATAACATTTATTTCCATCGAAGTATAATTATTTGGGTATTCTTTGTATTTCCTCAGAAGATGCAAAGAACATTATAGACAGACAGAAAAAGCAATGAGCAAGTCCCACAAAAAGCAATTTAAAATCGTGAACTGACCAGAGAAATTAGACGTAGACAGTTACAGTATTTCTAGCCAGGCGGCCTTAATTCCTCAGGCTCAGAGACCCCTCTGCCATACACCGCACGGTACTATATTGGCAGTAAATGACTGTTTTTGACAGTTACAGTATTATGGTCACCTTATGAGAGGAAATAAACTAGAGAACTTGGTGACAAGTGGCAAGATTGAAGGGAAAATAAAAAGGGGAGTGCAGAGAGGCAAATATCTCCCTCGCTTTGCCATATGGCATAATGGTGGCACAATCCCAGAGTTGATTCACAACTCCGGTGATCGTGTGAGATGGCGAAACATGAAACTTTGCTTATCCGCATGGTACATGATGATTATAATAATTATCATAATGTATCTCCTATCTTGATAATGGTTGATGTGGAAGAGATATTAAAGAAGACAATAGACACTACCAGCAATGCAGTCAAAAACATTATGAAGGCATCACTATAATCATGTGCCCACCAAACTGGTGTTTACGCTCTTATCTATCCATTTCTCTCCCTCTCTCTCTGTCTCTCTGTCTGTCTGTCTCTCTCTCTTTCTCCCTCCCTCCCTCATCTCTCTCTCTCTCTCTCTCTCTCTCTCTCTCTCTCTCTTTCTCTCTCTCTCTCTCAATCCTTCTAAAACAAAGATCAATCAATCAATCAGTCAATCAATCTCTCTCTCCCTCTCTCCCTCTTCAATGCTCTGTATCATTCCACTGCTAACATTCCACCGTCTTAAACCGTCTATAGCATAATACTTCTCGATTTAGCTCTGTCCCTCCAATCGCTGATCTCCTCACAATCACCACGTTCTCTGGTGCATTTCTTCTTATTATGTGACCAAAGCACACTGCTGGTCTCGTTATATAGTTGTGTACAATATTATGTTTTCATGAATCTAATGCCACTACGAGGCAATCATTGTTAGTACTCTGACCAATCAAGATGTTCACAACTCTCGCTTCAGAGACTAAATCTCCGCTGCCTCCAAGCTTTTCGTGATGTATTCGTTTACACTCCAAGATTCACTGCCAGATAATAGGCACGGTTCAATATAACATTTTGGCATTCTCTTTATAACATTCTCTTCATAACATTACCTTTATAAGATTCTCTTTCTGACATTCTCTTTCTGGCATTATCTTTCTGAAATTCTCTTTCTGACATTCTCTTTCTGGCATTCTATTTCTGACATTCTATTTCTGGCATTCTCTTTCTGACATTCTCTTTCTGACATTCTCTTTATGGCATTCTCTTTCTGACATTCTCTTTATGGCATTCTCTTTCTGACATTCTCTTTCTGACATTCAATATAATTATTGTTTATAAGCATGCCAGGACTCGTCGTCAGCGACGGGAGGGGGAGACTGGCCATATATCCCACCGTGCACAAGGCTTACAAAGTGCGATGTCCCCAACACTTCACATACACACAGCAGGCTACAACTATGGGACTTTTTGTTTCTTACATTCTTCCATTTCACCATTTTTAAACTTCTAGCATAATACTTCTCAGCCTAGCTCTGCCCCTCCAACCGCTGATCTTCCTCACAATCAGCCCGTTCTCCTGTGCCTCTCTTCTCATTATGTGACCAAGACCCACTGCTGGTTTCGTTCGTGTGTACAGCGATCTGCTTTCATTAGCCTCTTCTAGGCAATGTTATTAGTTACACTGATCAAACAAGGTACTCGCAACATTCATTTCGGAATCCTCCTCTCCTGCTTCCAAGGTCTTTCTAGGTGTGTTCGTTTACATTCCAAGACTCATGGCCCTACAACAGAACGGTTCAATATAATATGTCGGTACCCTTTTTGTGATATTCAATTAAAGTTATTTTTTTTCTCTTAATTTAAAAAAATACTAGCTCTTGTCGTTCGCTATGGCAGGGAAATACAGGTCGTCTATCCTCTCTCAGCACTAAGACCTGTAAAGCGGGATGACACTTGCACTTCACTCAAATACCCACAGCACACTACAACTAGAGGACTTTTTAAAAATAAAGTAAACAGAAATGGCAACCATCGAGAGATCATGTACAGTGAAGTTCATCCTTATCCAAATATCCAATTTTTTTTTTTAAATGCTGCAAAGAGCTAATTGTAGCAAATGGTTGTGAGTCTTGAACAATTATTAAACAAGCAACAACAGCAGCAAACACTTACAGCCACAGAAATGTGGTTTTATACAACAATGCTGAAAATACCCTTCTTCTTCTTCTTCTTCTCCTTCTTCTTCTTCTTCTTCTTCTTCTTCTTCTTCTTCTTCTTCTTCTTCTTCTTCTTCTTCTTCTTCTTCTTCTTCCTCTTCTTCTCCTCTTCCTTCTTCTTCTCCTTATTCTCCTCCTCCTCCTCTTCCTCCTCCTCCTCCTCCTTCTTCTTCATTTGTTTCAGAAAACCAAACTGACCACATCTGTATCAGCAATAAATTTAGAAATATCCTGAGCAGCTAGAATTAGTTGCGTTATCAGAAAGGGAGTTAAGTTGCACTGTTTCGTCAAGCTTGTTGCTCAGTACATCAGTTGCTTCCCCTAGCTTCTGACTGTCCCCGGTCTATCTACAAGGCAGCAACAGGCTTGTGATTAGTCCGTATCCCTTGACTTGCCCGACATGGGAGACCCTTCCAGTAGCTAAACTACCGTCGGCATAGCTCATGTTGGTCACTGGAACTCGCAAGCCCCTCTACCATTTCAAAGTGGAGAAAACAAAAGGTTGGCCAGTCGAATTGAGTATTTGAACTGCTTTGAAACGGGTATATCACAAAGACAGCTTATCACAAATGTGAGCTGGAAACAATCGCAGGAGCTAAATATACCTAATTGTTTCCAGTTCATATTGTTATATCCTGCTGCAGCCGTTGCTTTTTCTTTTGTTCCACAAATGTGAGATGGGGTGGGAAATGGGTGGGGGTGTCAACATTTTTTTTTTCACTTAAAGTCGCCGACAAGGTCGACTTCATTGCACCGGGTTTTATCCCATATGGCTCGGTCTCTTTCCGTAGCACGGAAAGCGTCGCACAAAGCACGAACTCCGTAGCTTTTAGCGACGACCCACAGGAGTCTCCGAAACGTTTAACTCGTAAACCGAAGGACGCGGCCCGGAATCGAACCCACAACCTTCGGAGCACGAGTCAAACGGCTTGACCACTTCGCCACAGAGATGGTCACATTGTGAGTTAGTGACATATAAAAGGTCCAGCGCACGAATCGATGTATTCTAATGAAGATTGTGAATGTGAGGCATCATGCTCGTCCACGCTAGCTAGCAAGGCACTTCAGTGTGAGTTGGTACTGCATAAATCGTCATGGCAGACACAGCAATGGACTGAATTTCTCTATTAATGATCAATTAAACCGATTTTTAATTTTTAATTTTTTTTTAAATAACTGTCATTACTGCCTATAGTAATGCCAATATTGGGCGGCCCTCACAAAACCCTACATATCACATTGTGGCAATGACTTCAGACGGAGGAGTGCAAATTGGAGGGTGCAAACCTTATCCTAATGCAAGGAAATGTAACCTAAATGTCTTGACAGGGCATACCAAGTCCTGAGCTGTGGTCAGCAGCTGGTCAAGGATGGAAGCTCCGACAGGCGCACAGTTAATGCATTGCATTACTAATCTTGCAGCTTCCGCAACTTGTGTTTCGTGTTACCAAACCTCTGGAGTAAACAAGACAGGCCGAAAGAGGGTTCATGCTGCATGGGCATCACTTGGTCTCCACAATTCAGCCCAGGTTTTAGGCTGTGGAGAGATACGCGGGTAAGCTAACAAGTAAGTCACAAATGGCTGTAGAAAAATAACTAAATATGATAACGACTTGAAACCAGTTTATTTTTATAATACATTGTTCCTTTATTTCTCAGCATAATTTCAACCAACATTGATGCACTTATCCCATCGTTTTATCAGGCCTCTCAAACCGGCTGCATAGAAGTGCATGCTCTGTTTTCTTAACCACGTTTTCACTTCACATTCAACTTCGGCGTCATTCGCGAATGTCTCCAGTCAAGGTGGGTTTTCAGTGTACTTAGCCCTTAGCGATTTCCCGTAAAGTGGTGCATAGCTGGGTAGAAAAAGTTATCAGGGCGAATCAGTAAGTAAGTCACACAGTTCTGTAGGATGGCAAATAAATGAAAACAAAGCACTCAGTTCTATGCAACCGGTTTGGGAGGACCGATAAAACGATGGAATAAATGCATCAATATTGATGGAGATTATGTTGAGAAATAAAGGGACAATGTATGCATAAAAAATAAACTGGTTTCAAGTTGTTGTCATAGTCAGTTATTTTTCTACAGACATTTGTGACTTACTTATTAACTTACCCTCCTATAACTTCTTCCCTCATATACGGTGTCTTGGAAAAATGCTTGGTATTAAGTGGTAAGATAAGATCACCAATACCGACACATTAACTACGCTATTGGTTGTAATCATCATGTCTTTTTAAGCACAATTTATTAAACTATTGTCTGTCAAGATTGCAAGTTGCCAGGAATCATGCGGTATAGAAAAGGGCAAAGGGGGAGGCAGGTGTGAGGGGTGGGATGAGAGGGGGGATTTTGAGATATGAATTAAGGCCGCCTGGCTAGTGCAGTCGTCTCAAACTATACAGGTTAGGGTTGTTGTTGTTTTTTTTTCCCCAGCTTACCAAGGATTCGAACCCAAGTCAGCAGAATGGCATTCAGGCGTTCTAGAAATAGTTGACTGAATTGACTGCTAGATAGTCGGTTAGTTGACTTTTCATTCTATACTATATGTTTTGGAGTTCAGGCGGAGTAATCAGTTCACAGGAATGATTTACCACAGGTTTTTGTTGTTGTTGTTGTTGTTTTTGTATATCTGATTTACAGGACATCACTGTCAACACCTGCATTTTAATTTTACTGCTGTTGTGATCTCTTGGAAAGTTTATTTTCAGTAGTTTGCCACCCGCAGGTTACAGATGCTTATATTTCAGGTTTCATTTGTTTTAGCTCTGTGACCGAACTTCCCTTGAGGCCATGTCGCGTCCGTCATGTTATGCCTTGACGATTCCCCCAAATGCCACAGTTCTCAACTTCCAACGAGTACCCTATACATATTAAGTTGTTTACCATAGCGACATGTCCAGCAGACACCAGGGATATATAGGACAAGCGGTGTTCACGTGACGTCACTTCCCAGTTCTGGCATGGCGCTGGTCGTAACCATTCTCCAACAAAACAAATAAACCGAGGCAGAAATATCACCCTGCTGGCTTACATTTACACCCTTTTGCTATCACAAAGAGTGAGTGAATTTTACGTGACGAAATGAATGATGAAATCAATGTGTATTTAAACAGTGTACATGTGGTGATTACAAGAAAACACAAGTTTATTCACCGGCGCAGTAAGTAGCCGAGTCAGTTCACAGAGACGCTGGCCGTCCATGTTTTGTTTTTAGCAAACTCAAACAGCTTTCATTGTTAACCGTTGTTGTGCAGAACATGTCTGCTACCCGCGATGCTGTGTTGGTTACCGCATTCGCAGACTAGCATAGTGGTAAAGGGTTCAATCCCCTGTAGTGACAAGGTGGAATTGTGTGTGGGGGTCGATGCATAGAAAAACGCCTGGTACTGAACCCTACTTGAACTTGTGACTGTGAGGAACAAAGAGTAAGACGGCGGCGGGTGTGTATTGTAATTGTAATTCTAACTAACGATATGATGTAATTAATATGTATGATGATGGCAAGTATCTTTTCTATACCTATAAATTTATAAGGTAAAGCCTTGCATTGTAAACATTTCACTCAGTCATCAGGTTAAATACTATTGACGATACATTAGCTAAGAGTCTAGAAGGTTTGATCATGATTTTTGAATTGGGTATTTACTATAAGACCACCACAGGTAGATAGGCCTTGAAAACCCAAATCTAATGGTACCTCAATGATGCCTGTACATCAATTCTAAGCGGAGATATTCACATTTGAGTGTCAGGATCTTGAACAATTTCCTCAGATTTCGCTGTCCGCACAGCTCTCCATTCATAGAGTTTAGTTCGGAGTGTCTCCAATAAAGTGTCTCCAACAGATATTACCATTGACGAACAATAATCAGAGATGCAAAAGTACAAGACATATGTTAATCTTTAACCTTGTATTCTCTTTAATTTTAGCAGTTCAAATTGCACGTTTTGAGTGTTAAAAAGTGTACTTGTCGGCCCGATCGATAATGCGGAGCCGCCATTTTGGATGTCCATTCATAAAGACGAAAAAACACATGTCCACAAAAATATTTTTTTTCTACCACCAATCATTGACGATCATCGATGAAACTTTCCACATATATGTAAAAATGGGTGCAAAATTTGAATATATATCTCAAAATATCTGAAGACTTATGAGAACAGCATAGAAAATGAAATTAATTACTTATGCCAAAACATTTTAACTATATAAATGACAAAGGTAATTTCATCCAATCGCTATGCACGGATTGTTAGGTGCAGTTTCCAGTTTCTGGTCAGGTTATGAGTGAAAATTCCATACCTACCTAATGCGTTGTGCTGAAGAATCACTACCTAATGACATCCTGTTAGCCTCTCACAGATGTGAAGTTTCAGTACTGGTCCTGCACACCTGACTGGTTGCTGATCTTGGAGAGGGGATACAGAGCTCTGCAATTGGAGAGTGCCTGCTTATGATCTTCATACATCAACATTTCCATGGACTCTGTTATTCCCTCTGTCCTTTGTTTACATGGTCCTCTGTCCTTTGTTTACATGGTCAGCCTTTTCTCCTTGTTCCATTTGGTCTGTATATCATTGCTTGTGCAACACTGTCAGTTGATAGCTTAGTCATGTGGCCGATCCACTTCACTTGCTCTTTTCTAATGAAATCTAGTGTGCTATTACCCCCACTTTATCCTCCGAAGTCGGAGAGTGTCTGCCTGTACGGCGAGGAACCACCAGTCTGCACACCAATAAGCCAGACATGGGACAACGGATACTCACGCAAAACTCAGGTCCTGTATGACATCACACTGATGTTGGACAACAGGATGCCTTCATCCGACATACAGGACTTCGCGTTGGAGCTCAAGCCAACGAACACAAGCAAGCAAGCACCCCCACTTTAGTTCTGATTTCTTCATTTCTTATTTTCCCTCTTCTTGATATGTTGAGTATTCTTCACAGGTACCTCAATTCCATTGTTGTAATTTTTCTTTTCTCTTTTTCTGTTATTGTCCAGGTTTGGCATTGGTAGCATCATATCATCTGTGAAGACACTGTCATCTCTTCTTCTTCTTCTTCTTCTTCAGCATTCCGAGCCATTGAGGTTCTTTGCTGCAAATACAATCTGTCTCCATTCGTCTCTCTGGTGGACCTTCTCTTGCCAGTCGTTGATTCCAAGTGCTTGTAGGTCTGTATGTATATTATCTCTCCACCGCCTTCTTGGTCTACCTCGGGGTCTACGGTCATTTATTTCCTGAGTGTAAGCGAGTTTTGTTTCCCTATTATCTTCCATTCTTTCTATATGCCCCAGCCATTGTAGTCTATTAGCCTTCATGATACCAGTGATTAGCGGGGACTTAAACAAATCATAAATGTCTTTGTTACTTCTTCTTTTCCACTCTCCACTTTGTGTATCCCTAATGGGTCCAAAGATGCGTCTTAAAATTTTGTTCTCAAAGGTTTGTAACAAGGCTTCGTCTCCTTTCGTTGTACTCCAGGTTTCAGAGCCATACAGCACAACTGGTCTGATCAGTGTTTTGTATATTGTGATTTTGGTGTTACGAGATAGCGCCTTTGATTTTAGTAGATGTTGTAGTGCATAGTATATCTTATTTCCAGAGTTGATTCTAGTTTGTATTTCTTCCCTTATGATGTTGGAGCTGTCATCTACTGCTTATATATAATACCTTGCTATGTAGGACAAGAAGGATCTTAAGCCTGATGAATTAAGGCCGCCTGGCTAGTGCAGTCTCACCATAAACTGTTCAGGTTAAGATTTTGTTTTTACCCCAGATAGAAAAAAATCCACACCTAACAAAGGATTCTCACCTGGGTCATAGGTCAGCATGGCCGAATGGATAAGAACGTGCGTTCTTAAACATATGGTGTGCTGATGCCGAGGTAAAGGCTTCAGCTCCAACACCGGACAGTTGGAGTAAAATGTTGACCTACCGTCCTTGACTTGGGGACGTAAATTACAAGTAACTCTGAAGTCAGAGTGGGTTCACCTAATGGCGAGGGACACTGTTAATAGGAAAAGCTAACCCACAAGCAAAATTCAGCCAGTAATACTAGAAGTAGCTTGTATGGACTACGCTTGAGTTCAAAGTGAGTGAATGCCCAAAAAAAAATACCTGGGTCACCTGAAGGAAAACATTGCATCCTAGCTACTCTGCCCACTGCTCGTCCAATTATATCATCAAAATGCCTTAATACATGTAAATGGATTTGTTAAAATCCCAAAGCAGAAGCCTGCTATAGTTCTGTGATCTGCTAGGCCAGTTAAATTTTTAAACCTGAATGCAGGGAGGAATAGGTGGCTGGTCTTTCTCTCTCTTAGCGGATCATGAGTGCAAGCGCCAAACTCCGGTCTGACCCCCTCGTTATAGTATCATGAATGAATCACGAAAATATGAGAAGTAAAATTGGTCATCTTTACTAGAACACGATCACAAGTGACAATTTGGACCTTACGGACATAACCTTCATTGGCACATACACAAACAATACACACCGATTCAACTACATGAACAATTCTACATGAAAATATATATATATATATATATATATATATATATATATATATATATATATATATATATATATATATATATATATATGTACAAGTTACTAATCTGTTTCCTTGTTATAGACTTAATGTGTGTGTTGTTGAGTTGAGTTAAGAACCGACATCACTGCACTCAGGACATTCCCATACATGCTCCGTCCCCTCGTTTAACAGCCAGCGAAGAGTCTTACTACTAATCGTTCCCACCGCTATCTGTTTAAATGTTCTCCTGGTCTTCCCTCTCCATTTTGAGATTCTTCCAGAACCCCTGCCGATCCCCCGCAATCTCATTCTTTCCACATATGGGTTCTCAATCTGTTCCTCCGCCTTCTTCACCTGGTCCCACAAGCGCACGACCACCTCCCCCTTATCCATAGGCAAAATACCATCCAGAGGTGCATTCCCTGCTAGCCTATCAGCCTGTTCATTCCCCCGTACACCCGCATGGCCAGGGCATAATATCCATACAATTCTCACAATCTGTGACCTCTGAAGCGACGAGAGAGCCATTCCACACGAAACATTCCTTTCTCCACCTTGCTAAGCATACTCTTTGAATCTGTAATGAACACAACGTGTGTTGCAGTAGTCTCCTCTAGCCACCGGAATGCCGCTGTTACTGCCTCCACCTCCATTCTCATGCTGGAGGTCGTAGTCTCATATGCCAGACTCTCAGATCACACTTAAAGATTCTCAGTTCAGTGCTTCACTTCAAGAACGCCCGGACATCAGCCAGGATCTGTGTGTGTTCAAACCACAATCTGTACGTGCTGTAACGGTTCTGTCATTGGTAACTGTTCCGTGTGTTCATACCACCATCTGTAAATGCTGTAATGCTTCTGTCATTAGTAACTTTTCTGTATGTCTAACTTTTCTGTATGATTAACTGTTCTCATTCTAAACAGTGTATTCCCTGTGTGAATTTAGCACAGAAACCATAAACAATAGCTTGCTCTGTGTATTGCCTGGTATATTATGCTGCATCTTCTCAGGTGTGCTGGCGCTATGGCGAAGGGGTTAAAGATGCAATTCACAACCCCTTTTACCGTGTTCGAAACACAGCTGCGGGGGATTTGGAAGCAGACCGCCTTGTGTTTTTCATACAATGGTATTAGTGCTAGGCATTCAGAAAGCAGTGACAAACTACTGAACGTCAACTTGCCCAGGAATCGCACACAGCAAACATGCTGGGGTTAATTGCAATGTCCTATAAAGGATATGCAACAAACTGTTTTCGTTTCTCAGATGCATGCTGCAGAGTATTACATCTTATGACGAGAATAGATATACCATATTTTGGTTAAAATACGTAACCCTCATAGTCATTCAAAGATGTGGCCAAACAAGAACACTATGCCGGAAGCCAAAGAAGATTAATAAACCATCACAGAACTGGTCTTGTTTGCCGCTAGACGCTGCGGGATTTACTGAGGAGGGGATCCAAGCACTTATGGACTGAATGGTTTGATGTGCAATGAGGATGATCTGTCGACTAACTAACTAGTCATTCAAAGAGTATAAGTGACAATGTGTGTTGTGTATGTCTGCTAATATATGATTCATCTATTCACTACATAACATATACAACTCTGCGACTAACTAACTAGTCATTCAAAGAGTATAAGTGACAATGTGTGTTGTGTATGTCTGCTAATATATGATACATCTATTCACTGCATAACATATACAACTCTGCGACTAACTAACTAGTCATTCAAAGAGTATAAGAGACAATGTGTGTTGTGTATGTCTGCTAATATATGATTCATCTATTCACTACATAACATATACAACTCTGCAGTATGCCAGAGATGAGCTGCTGTAAAATATGGCAGGCAAGACATTGGGCAACTTTTGTAATTATGTAACTTTTGTCATCTTTACTGCTCACTGTTTATGATTTCAGCCATTGAGGGATTTCTAACGTGTAAATATCTGCATCATTATCATCACCAGGCATCATACCTGTTATAATATATATATATATATATATATATACACATATACACACACACACAGTAATACCTCGGATTTCCACCATAATCCATCCGAAAACAGTCGGCGAAATTCGAAACTGAACAAACGAACAAACTTTATTTTAAAAGGGTTAAGAATTGGGCACCGAAAACCAAGGCAACTATTTCCATTTGAATCATTGTAAATCCAATTAATTTGTTCTAGACACTCCAAAATACATATCAAAACCATGTTTTATAGAAATAAATATAGTGTTTTATACTAAATACAATAAGAAATTGACTGCGATGTCACGTGGACAATAGGATGTGAGCACGTGATGTTTATCTAACATGTTACTATTTTTAGAAGCTGAAAAATGATAAATAAACACAGAATATTGTATATGCAGTAATCACTTACACATAATTGTAGTATTAACACTCACAATCAGTAAAAAAAAGCACAAAAACACTGGAAAGCGTGGGTAACTTTATTTTCGTAACATTGGTAGCGAGGTCACATGGTCACGCCAACAAATTCCGAAGCAACATATGAAAATGGAGACAAATTTTTCATGGAAAAAAAATCAACAGAACCTGAAACCTGATGATAATTGAAGTCAATAAACACCGAGGTATCACTGTATTATCATCATGTTTGTCAGTTTCTGGTGTTGACGTCATGTGATCATGTCATGCCTGTCTCATCATCAAGAGTTGAGTCAAGAACTGACATCACAACTCCCAGGACATTCCCATACACTCTTTATCCTGATCCTCAACAACCAGCGAAGAGTCCCAATGCTAATGGTACCATCAGATTATGTGTACATCTGGCCTTTCCTCGGAGCACCTAGTGTAGGCCAGATCCTCTGACACACCAATCTCACCAGGCCATAATGATCTGCCTGTTCATCACTGTACACATTCTCCATAAAGACCTTGTCCATATTTACCTTATCATGTACCAGCGGTGCAAATCCAGCCATTTTTTCATCCTGTTTGTTTCCCAACATACCAGCACGTTTTGGGGAAAAGATCCATTGGATCGTCCCGGTCATTGGTTTTTTTAATTGAAACATTCCACTCTGCACGAAACATGCCTATCTTCACCCTTCTCACCTGCTCTGTGAGTCTGTCACAGTTACCACATGTGTGAGCTGTTTGTCCTCCAGCCAGTGGGAATCTACAGTGACTGCTTCCACCTCCATTCTCAGACTAGATGGCCAGCAGGGGCCACGGAAGTGGAAATCCAGCAACTAATTCAGGACAATGCTCACTCGGGTGATGTGATTATCTACACAGATGGTTCGGTGTCAAGAGGTGAGAGAAGTGGCTGGGGGTTCATAGTCAAAGCTAATGGTCGATGTTTGGGGCAGGAGAGCCTGGCATATGATACCACAACATCCAGCTTAAGAATGGAGGTGGAGGCAGTCACTGCGGCTCTCTGCTGGATGGAGAATACGACACACACACACATCGTGATTGTAACTGACTCAGAAAGCATGCTGACGAGGGTGAGGACGGGCAGGCTTCGTGCGGAGTGGCTTGCTTCACTTCGGAGGTCACGGGTGACAAGCATCGCCTGGATCTTTTCTCCGGGAGATGCCGGTGTGCTGGGAAATGAACAGGCGAACAGATTGGCTGGCTCTGCAGAACTTGGTGGAGTAATGATACATGACAAGGCAGATGTGGTTGCGGCCTTGTGGGAGCACGTGCACACCTCGGAGGAGCAAATGGATTACCATGGTCTGGCAAGAATGAGACAGCGAGGAGTGACGAGGGGATCTGGTCAACGCTCAACACTCAGAGGAAAGGCGAGACGGACTTATAATCAGATTGCTACTGGTACTATTAGTGTTGGAACTCTTCGCTGGCTACTGAGGATGGGGACGGAGCACTTATGGGAATGCCCCGAATGCTGTGATGTCGATTCCTAAATCAGTCAATCAATCAATCTCAGACTAGATGTTGTGGTATCATATGCCAGGCCCTCCTTCACTAAACATTGTCCGGTAACCTTTGCTATGAACCACCATAATCATCATCAGGTTAGCCAGTAAGAAGACTGGCGTTGAAGTCATATGACCGTGTCACTCCAATCTCCCCATTTTCAGCATAAGCCTGCTAATCATATAGAAAAGGCAACTTTGTGCAAACTCAAAGATGTGATAATTAGTTTAAAATTACCATGGTAGACACTTTAAATTACTGTGGGAATGTATGTTACATATTTTCAGTTCAATGGATTTGTCTATTGTCATTGCGTTTATGTTGTGTGAATTCTGCAGTGTGTACCTGGCGAGATGCAGTGACATATTCCAGGCAGTGTGTGTCTTCGTTATTCAAATTCATTAAGGGAAAATATATTATTGAATAATAATTATTATTTGTATTGTTGCAGGTTTCAGTCAATTTTAAGTTGGTGATCGGCGGAATTTCTGTGTACAGTAAGATGGGATAATAAGTAATCTTTTCATTCTGCACAATTGAACTATCATCTGTAACTTGGTGCATACAGACAGCCTGAGTACAGTAAGTTTGACATTTCAAAATGGCCTCTCATGTTGACGCCCCACTGAACGTCGTGCGTGAAGTCGAGTATGGACAAGCAATACTCATGAAGCTGAACGAGTTCCGCCATGAAGCTCTCTTCACAGATGCTGTTCTCTGTGTGGGCCAGGAGGAATTTCCCTGCCACAAGAACGTCCTGGCAGTCAGCTCCCCTTACTTTCAGGCCATGTTTACCAGCGATCTGAAAGAAAGTCGCGAGAACCGCATAAGCTTCAACGAGGTGTCGCCGTGGACATTGAAGCGCGTGATTGACTACGCCTATAGTGGGAAGATTGAAATTACAACCACGAACGCTCAAGATTTGCTGGCTGCTGCGTGCTTGTTTCAATATCCGGCTATTGTGACGGCATGCGAGCGGTTCTTGGAGCATCAGCTTCATCACACCAACTGCTTGGGTATTGAAATGTTTGCCCGGATGCACTTGTGTTCTGAGCTGGCAACTAAAGCAAATTTGTTTGCTCTGGAGAATTTTACTTCTGTTGTTGAGAGTGAAGAGTTTCTGGAGCTTTCACTGGAAAAACTACAGGAATACATTTCTAGTGACCTTATTGACGTGAGGACCGAAGAAACTGTGTTTAATGCTGTTGTGAGATGGGTTAAGTTTGATTTGGATGAGAGGCAGAAATATTTGTCCGATTTGCTAGGGAATGTTCGCCTTGCTGTGCTGGATATATCAAACTTAAAACTTATAGAGAATAATCCCTTAGTGTGTGCTTCGGACAAGTGTTTGTCTTTAGTCCAGGAGGCACAACAGCTGAAAATGTCATTCCATGAAACTCAGGGAGGGAAGAGGCGGCGAAGTATGCAAGATTCGCTGATACAGCCACGGCCATCGACTGTAGCCAAAGAAGTGGTGGTGGTCATAGGCGGCATCCCTAACGACAGTTATATTACCAGCAGCGTAGAAATGTACGACCCACATAAAGAGAGATGGTTTAGCCTGCCAGATATTCCAGAGCCGGTAATGTGGTGTAGTGTCGCGGTTTTAAGCAACTGTATTTATGTGGCGGGTGGCATTTTAGACGGACATATCATTTCAAAAGTGTGGAAATTTGATGCTGTGGAGCGGAAGTGGCAGACAGTAGCTTCCATGCTAAAACCACGAGCGAGACATGCTGCTGCGATCATTGATGACAAAATGTATATTTTAGGAGGTGTGCGATATGAACGAAAGATGCTCAGCGTAGAGACGATTGAGTGCTACAATCCGTCAACCAACAAATGGAAAGCTGCCGGCAGAACAATGCACCCTCGTAAGGAATCATGCGTTGTGCCTTACAATAAAACAATAGTGGAAGTAGGTGGGGTGCAAGGAGAGGAGGCAGTTGTAAAAACAATGGACAGCTACTATATTGTGGGTGATTCAATTAGGCCGAGTGGTGAACAATTTGTGTTGCCGGAGAACATCAAGTTCGCAAAAATTGTGGTAATAAATGCTGTTTTTTACATCATCTGGGAAGACACCAAAAAACTGATTGCCCTCAATGCTCAGAAACGGACATTTAAGCTTCTTCCTTCCATGCAACATGCTCGTACATGCTGCGGGGCGACTGTTGTCAATGGTAAGATCTATGTCACAGGCGGTCTGATTGATTCAAAACCAACCAACCTGGTTGAGTGTTTTGACCCGGTTACAGAGGCCTGGACAGTAGAAAAGTCTATGGTTGAGGGACGAGCTTACCATGGTTGTGTCACACTCAAAATGAGCTAATGACTGTTTCGTTAACTGCCACTCCAGCAACAAACATAATCGGCTTGTGAACTGTTTATTTCTTTTAACATATCGCTGTTGTTTTATGGTGCCCCTCTGTTAATTTGTGTTTTCTGTTTTACGTTAACCCTTTGCGTAGTATTTTGTTCAAATTTTTCTTTGTAATAATAAACGTTGGGTGTTTTTATTTTCCATGAACTGGGTCCACGTATATGACTCCAGACACTGTTTGATTGGTTCGCTTTGAGCAGTTCGGTTCTGAATAGTGTAACCTTGTACTGGTCATGGCTGGTCGGGGAGGCCAGATAAACTACATAAATTGGATCGGAGGTCGTAACAGTTAGGTCAAAATCTCATAGGGGAAGGACAAAGTAAGTAAGTCTTTACAGACAAAAGTATGTAGATTGGAACTAGAGCTAGAATTCCATCGCAGAATGCCTGGGCATGAATTCAGAGATCAAGTGTTGCCCATGCAGTATGATCCCTCTATCGGCCTTGCCTTGTTTTCTCCAGAGGAAACGATAACCAGTAGGCATGGATCAAGGTAGGCTGCAGATGCTGCCATCTCAGCATCATGAGGAAGGACACAGATAATGCAAGCAAATGATGACCCGATCTTCCTTGGTGAAACATCACTCCCAAAAGTGGAACCATACTCCTATTTATGTAGCAGTGTAGACAAATATATAGGAACATAAAGATATTTTAAAATATAAAAGGCAAGAGGGTCTTTTATAGCACTAGGACATTTCTGGATGTCAGCAAAAATTGAACATAGCACCAACTTAATATTTAACTCTAACGTTAAATCAGTCATTTTGAATTGGTTAGAAAGATGAAGAATGATTAGAATAAATACTAATGAACTACAGATATTGACTAACTCATACCTGCGCAGAATGTAACTAAAACAGTATAAGGGAATATCCAGATTATGAGCTCATTGACAAGACTAAACAATTTTCTTGGCAAATTTATGTTCAGTAGTTTGTTATTGCTTTCTGAATGACCAGCAATCATACCATTGTATGAAAACCAACACAAAGCGGTCTGCTGCCAAATCGCACGCAGCTGTAGTTCGGACGCGAGAAGCAGGATTACAAATTACGTCCGTAACTCCTTCACCACAGATACCATTCCTTTAACATCCAGAGCTGCTCCTACAGTGACTGTGATCATCATCATCATGTGCCTTGCCATTAAAGCTAGGTGTTGTTTGGCCAGGCTATGTAGGTGTTCATGTCTTTGCCTTCCTCTAGCTCCCATCAAGAATACTAGTTGTCATTTAGTTTTCAAGGGTTTTTCCCCCTCATAAAAGTCACACAGATAGAATAAAGACAAAATACAGACAGAATACAGATAGAATACAGACAGAAAATAAAGGACCCCTTTACAACCTTACATTGCGTTGGACACATGGTGCCAGACCTATATTGTTATAGACCAATTAGGTGCTTGCAGGAGTGGGGTGATGGGTATCTTGCTGGCTGCCATTACTTCCCAAGATGTTTCCTGTCTGGTAGACTGGGTCAACCTGGAAGCTTCCAGGCCAGTTTTATAATTCTGCCCTGATGTGGGTTTGAAACCCTGGCCGCCAGGTGAATATCTAGCCATCTAGCCACCAGGTGAATATCTAGCCATCTAGCCACCAAGTGAATATCTAGCCACGAGGTGAATATCTAGCCGCCAGGTGAATGTCTAGCCGCCAGGCGAATGTCTAGCCATCTAGCCGCGAGGTGAATGTCTAACCATCTAGCCACCAGGTGAATATCTAGCCATCAGATGAATATCTAGCCATTTAGCTACCAGGTGAATATCTAGCCATCTAACCGCCACATGAATAACTAGCCATCTAGCCACCAGGTGAACATCTAGCCACTACGCTTTAGTGCCTCCCTTCCTCTCATAACATGACCAAATATTCTTGGCAGTCACTATTTGTTGTAATGATCAGTTCTCGTAAACTAAAATGCTAAGCTGCCTTTCATTTGACCCATTAGTCATATAGTGATATATTCCCTATTGATGTGAAGGTTTAAAAGTCTGCTAGCCCCCCCCCACCCTTCCCCCCTCCCCTATTTATGTTTATAGACTGCTTAACACTCACTGTGTGAAGCAGGCAATATCACCCTAGCCGCCATTATACTTTATACAAGTCCCTGCTTTGTTGAGGGTTTCAACACATGACTGGCAAGCAAGCATACTAGTCACTGCACTGCGGCAATTTACCCTCCTTCTGTGAGCCATTAGTTGCGGTTCTAACTTCACGAGCAAAGAGTCACCCCATAATGCTTCATTCCTGTGCCATTGAATATCACACACAATGCTTCTCACTGCCCAATGCTTCTCACTGCCCTATGTGAAAAGTAGAATAGACAGGAGTCTCGACAACCAAAAGCATGCTCAGGCAAACATGGATAAGGCTTGCTGACAGAATGCCAGCACAACAGTCAGCCACAAAAATTACAGTTCATCGTTGATGGAAGCGGCAATCACTAGAAAACCAGCAGTTGCACACACTTTACTGCATAATGCAAAACCAGCTAGTTCAGCAACCAGCCATCCACCATTTTTCTGAACATGCAGTTCACAATACAAATAACAGGATGTTAAACCATTCCACATGAAATCCACAGCTCACAGTGTCACTTCACACACTTAACATCAGTAAGCTGGGCGACTGACCCTTCTGCTGTACAGACTTAGAATTATTGACCTCTGATACTGGTAAATCATCCTTTAAGAATTAAAATACAAAATGTGAAGGCATTAAAATATATCTAGGACGAAGTAGATTAAATACCATTTGGAGCACGATGAGTTAAATATTTTAGTTCTGTTTTGTAGTAAGAAAGATGAATATTGGCATCTGTTAACTTATAGCGGCTTACTGGCTAGTCATCATTCAAGAGTTAAAGCTCTGTTGCAAATAGATTGGATTACTAACGCAATTCACAATCCCGCATACCACGTTCGAAATATACCTGCTGGTGATTTGAAAGCAGACCGCCTTGCATTAGTTTTCATACAATACCATGAGTGCTGGTTGTTCAGAAAGCAATGGGAAATTACAGAACCTAAACTTGTCAAGAAATTACAAACAGCCATAAAATTGCGGGGTTAACTGCGACAGTCATGTAAAGGATAGGCAACTAACTTAAGTAATAGCTTAGAAGGGTAGATTAAAAAGCATTTGAAGCAGAAAAGGTTATCATATTAATTCTGTTTTATGGTAAGAAAGATTATACACAGTGTCTGTTATTATATACTGGCTGTAATGCATTAGTTGTTTTGCGATGTTTTGGGGGTCTAATATTGACACAAGGGATCAGACCAGACAATATTAGTTGTTTTTTCTATGTTTAGAAGTGTAAAGTTCATACAAGGAGCATATCAGACAATATTAGTTGTTTTTGCTCTGTCAGAAGTGTAATGTTCATACAATGGACATATCAGACAATTTTAGTTGTTGCTCTGTTCAGAAGTGTAATGTTTATACAAGGCATCTATCAAACAATGATATTGATGGTTTTTGCTGTTTAAACATGTCATGTTGATACTAGAAGCCTTTTAGACAATACCATTAGTTGCTTTTGCTCTATTTAGAATAGTAATGTTCATACAAGGAGCCTATTAGACAATGATATTAGTTGATTTTGCTCGGTTCAGAAGTGTAATGTTTAAACAAGTCATCTATCAGACAATGCTATTATTTATTGCTCTGTTCAGAAGTGTAATGTTCATATAAGGAGCCTATTAGATAATGATATTAGTTGATTTTGCTCAGTTCTGGAGTGTAATGTTCAAACGAGTCATCTTTCAGACAATTGCTATTATTTATTGCTCTGTCAGAAATGAAATGTTCATAAAAGAAGAATATTTGACAATGCTATTAATTTTACTCTGTTCACAAGTGTATTGTTCATACATGGAGCATATCAGACAATGATATTAGTTGTTGCTTAGTTCAGAATTGCTAATGTTCATATAAGGAATATAGCGGACAATAATACTAATTGTTGCTCTGTTCAAAAGTGTAATGTTCATAGATGGAGCCTATTCAGACTAATGATATTAGTTGTGGCTCAGTTCAGAAGTGTAATGTTCATACAAGGAACTTGTTCATTCATTCAGTAGCATGTCCTTTGCAGAACCACGCTCCCATAACAACCTTCCAGAAAAATTCTCGGTCATAAGCAAGATGTCCCACATCCGATACACCCATCTGGAGATCATCTGCCACATCCTGCACCCATCTTCTCTTTGGCCTTCGTCTTCTTCTCGTCCCAGTCATAAACCTGTCGATTATTGTTCTCTCCAAACGTTTGTGACCTTTTAAGTGACCAAAATATTTCAATTTTCTTTATCGTCTTTAGTAGCCAACATTCTTCAGTATTCAGATCTTGTCGTATGGATTCATTTCTTCTTATTGTATCCAAGATATTCTTTGAATCCATCTATAACATTTGTATTCAAAGGCATAAATGCTCTGTTCAGCATGTTTAGTAAGTGTCCAAGGTCTCACAGGTGTATGTTGCCATGGGGAAGATGCATGCTCTTAAAAATCTAATTTTTATTGTTTTATCTGTCCCACACCACAATTTATTCAGTTGTTTTAGTTTTTGAAGAGCAATAGTTATTCATCTTTTAAATGGAGCCTATCAGACTATGATATTAGTTGTTGCGGGGTTTTGTGCTTTCTGAGTCGTGTACCTGATAAGATTTTGTGATTTCTGAGTCTTGTATCTAGCAGGGTTTTGTGATTTCTGAGTCTTGTACCTGATAAGATTTTGTGATTTCTGAATCTTGTACCTAATGGGCATTTGTACCTAATGAGATCTTTTACATTTTGAGTCTTGTATCTTTTGATTTTTAACTGTGTGTACTTTCTTGGTCTAATACTCACTCTCTGTTGTCCTGGTTCAGCTTGCACCCTGTGGATATTGTACTGTGAGTCACTTCATTCTATTGCTTGTCTGTCTACCATGTGTGGATATTGTACTGTGAGTCACTTCATTCTATTGCTTGTCTGTCTACCATGTGTGGATATTGTACTGTGAGTCACTTCATTCTATTGCTTGTCTGTCTACCATCATGTAGACCCATGTACAGGGTGTTTGTAAAGTCTCACTACACTTTATATGTAGAGCAAATTTGATGACATCATAAAAAATGTGTTCCACAGTCCTTTGTGAAGCAATATGCAGCGAATGGCTGTCATCTGCTGGAGTAATTCTATGAGGTTTCTACTCTACTAATGAAGAATCAGATTCACTGGACTGGTCACTTAACTCGCATGCCAGATCACAGGCTCCCTAAACAAATGTTTTACGGCGAGTTACGTTGTGGTGGGCGCTCCCAGGGCGGCCAGAGGAAACACTTTAAAGACACTCTGAAAATCTCACTGAATGCTTTTGGAATTCATTATGACACCTGGGAGACTGCAGTCAGACCGAAATTCGTGGCGTGCATCATTATGCAAGGGTAAAGTCACATGTGAGGCAACCAGGACTGCAAGAGCTGTGAAGGAAAGGCAGGACAGAAAAACCACTACAGGAAATCCTCCTCCAGAAATGTCAAGCATTCTTTGTCCACACTGTCAAAGAACATTTCGAACCAAAATAGGCCTTATCAGTCATCTTAGAACTCACGGCTCCATACTTTCAACCCCACTGGATGAAATGAATGGTCATCATCATTCTTGATGGACAAACAACGTATGAGGTTTCTTGAAAGGAAATGTTTACAAAAATAATGTACACACAGTTGAGGACCTGAAGAAGCAATCAGAATTGCTATTCAAGATATAACAACAGACACGTTGCAGAAGATACTTGACAATATGAAGAGACTTATACAGTCATGTCTTGAAGCCTGTGGTGGACATTCCCAACCTCGGTTATAATGAATACTTCATTGGTACTTTCCAGCTTCCCCAAAAAAGTGTTAGACCATAGCAGTGGTTTTTATAACTAATTTAATGTTTATTCTCATTAACTTTGCTTTTCTTCTGTGAGTGTTTAGATCTAGTTGTTGTGAGCTGCCATCAAGTGTGTTTAGTGTATTCAGTGGATTGTGGCGGTCCTTTATGAGCATAAAATTGTGTTGCGCATGAGTTCATGAAATTCTGACCCCTGCACCATTACACCTGGGCTGCCACAGAATCTGCCATGTCCCCAGTGCTCTTTAATCTGATTTCATGTATGGGACATCAGCAAAGCTCAGATCATGCAGCTGCTCTGTCTCATCCTGTTCCTCTTGTACCTTGCGGTGTCGAGGTGAAGCATAAACAGCAGGAGAGTGCCCATTTATGGGCTTCATATATCGAGATTCCCATGGACTCTGTTATTTCCATCTGTTGTTTACGTGGTTGACCTCTTCTTCTGGTTCCATTCGGTCTGTACATCATTGCTTGTTGTGGTATACTGTTAGTTAGTAATCTTGTTATATGGCCAAACCATTTCACTTGCTGTTTTCTAATGAAATCTAGCACTGCTACTACCCCTGTTTATAGTCCTGATTTCTGATTTTCTCTCTTCTTCATACTGTGAGTATTCTTCTCAGAAATCTCATTTCCATTGTAACTTTTCTATTTATCTGTCATTGTCCAGGTTTGGCATTGTTAGCATAGAGTACATGAAAAGATTGTGTTGTAAATTATTTTTTATTATCTAGGATACTCTCTCTATCAGAAGCATTGAATTCCATTTTAGCTGGTAGTTGTTGCTTTTTATAACAACACTTATTAATGATGGCACAGATTTGATAGCTGAGGGTACAAGAGATCTACAACAGCTGTTGGACATTGTGGTAATAGATGGTGCCAAAACAGGGATGCCTTGAATATCACGGAAACAGAAGCCGTGGTTATCAAAGAAAAATTGAACACCAATATTTCAGTGGAAGGAAAAATGCTGAACCAAATCAATAACTTCATATACTTGGAAGCAGACATAACATCAGGTGGGAGATGTGTGACAGAGATTAACTGCAATGCAGAATTACCAGTACAAGCTGTGTAACACAAGATGAAAAGTATCTTATGTAATTAAACGCTTTAATTTAATTTAATAAATTAAACACTTTCATTGGAGATCAGCATGGCTGAATGGATAAAAGTACGCATAAACAACTGGTGTGCTGATGCTGAGTTAACGGGTTCAACTTCTACACCGGTCAGTTAGACAAAATGTTGACTTCTTGTCCTTGACTTGGGGGCGTAAATTACAGGTACCTTAGAAGCTGGAGTGCCTGATGGTGCACTAGAATTAGTAGAACTTGTATGGACTATGCTTGTATTCAAAGCAAGCAAATGCCAAAAAAAAGCATTTTAATGTAAGAAATGAAACACTTTCATTTAATGTTCAAAATTAAACACTGTCCTTTCATGTAAGAAAAAGAATACTGAAATGCTATATCTAGCTAATTCTACTCTATGGCAGTGAATCTTGGAATGTGAGTGAACAAGAGATGTGGTATTCTGAGATGAATACTGCAAATACTTTGGACAGCCAAAGTAACTAACAAACTGGTGTCAGGAAAAGGCTAATGAAAGAAGAGCATTATTCACAACTATATGAAAGAAAGGCTAATAAAGGAAGAACATTATTCACAACTGTAAGAAAGAGACCAACAGTTTTCTATGGTTACATAATGAGAGGAAAGGTATTGCAGAACATCATGACAAATGGAAAGATCAGCAGGAGAAGTTAGGCCAAGAGAAATTACCCTGGACAGCCTGAGTAGATAGCATGGAGTAATGTCATCAATAAAATTGATTCTAAACACAGAGAAGGAGATCTGTGGAGAGACATGAAAGCCTACGCCAGTCTGCAAGACATATGTTGAGAATGATGATGATGATTACTCTAGAAATGAACAGATAAAGAATTAACCCCTGCTTCCTATGTTGTCATTAAGACCCCAATGCTGTATCAAGGTCGTTTAGGTCTACTAATGAATTTAAGGGAAGTAATTATAGATGGACTTGTCTTTATTTATAATTTTGAATTACATCCCCTTCAGATCAGAAACTTAATGCACATTTAGAGAAAGAGATAAGTCACATATTAGACAAACTAAGAGTAAAGTACTAAATAACAATAGTTGTACTTGTGTTTGCTTACTTGGTGTTCTGGATGAACTCTGCAGACAATATTCCTCCGTCTCACCGTATGAGTCCATCCAGCACCATTTCTCTTGGTCTGCCTCGTTTCCACATTGATATTTCCAGTTGTCACGTTCTCCAATGCCTCTCTTCTCATCTGTCATTTACTGCCTATATAGTACCTTGCAGGTGTATGGCGGGGGGGGGGGGGGGGGGGGGGGGGGGGGCCTGAGCCTGAGGAATTAAGGCTGCCTGGCTAGTGCTGTCACCGTGAACTGTGCAAGTTAAGGTTTTCTTTTTGCCCTCCAACAAACAAAAATCTACGCCCCACCGAGAATTCAAACCCGGGTCTCCTGAAGAAGAATCCGGCATTCTAGCCACTTGGCCAGCCGCTCCTCACCACATGACCAAAAACAGCTGTTATGGCATGTCAGCTGTAGAAATATACTCATCATCATCATCAAGTGCCGTGCCGGCTGGCGTAGGCGTTCATGGCTCTCCATATATCTCGGTCTTTGGTTTTCTGGATCAACTCTGCTGCTGATATTCCTCCATGCCACCGTCTCAATCCATCCAGCATCACTTCTCTTGGTCTACCTCTGCCTCTCTTCCCCTCGATCTTTCCAGTTGTTACGATGTTATCTAATGCCTCTCTTCTCATCACATGACCGAGGAAAGCTGTTTGTCTCTGTCTTATTGTTGTATATAATGTTCTAGTTTCATTAGCCTGTTTCAGGCAGTCGTCGTTAGTTACTTTGGCAGTCCAAGGAATTCGCAACATTCGTCTCAGGAACCACATCTCTGTTGCTTCTAATTTCTTCTTAATTTGTTCATTTACATTCCAAGATTCACTGCCATACAGCAAAACTGGTTCTACATAGCATTTCAGCACTCTCTTTCTTACATTCAGTGATAGTGACTTATTGCATAAGATACTCTTCATTTTCTGAAATGCAGCTTTTGCCTGCCCTATTCTGCTCCTAATCTCTGTTGTACATCTTCCATCTGATGTTATAAATGCCCCTAGGTATCTAAAATTATCAACTTGGTTAAGGATTTTCCCTTCTATTTCTATGTCACATTTTGGTGTCACCATTTTCTTTGATATTACCATTGTTACTGTTTTCTTGATATTCAAGTTGAGTCCTTTCCTTGCACTCTCTGTTACTACAACGTCTAATAATTGTTGTAGGTCTGTTGAATTATCCGCCACCAATACTGTGTCATCTGCATAGCGTATATTATTTATATTATAACCTCCAACTAGTATTCCTGGCATCTCTTTGATCTCTCTCATTATTACTTCGCTATACAGGGAGAAAAGATCTGGTGACAAGACACACCCTTGTCGTACTCCTAGCTTTATCTGTTCGTAACTACCCTCTTTATTTCCCATTTTAATTGCTGCTACTTGGTTCCAGTAAATATTCTTTATTATTCTTAAATCTTTTCCATCAGTGTTGATATCTTCCAACATTTTAATCAGTTCATCATGTTTTACTTTATCAAATGCCTTAGTATAATCTATGAAGCACAAATATATGTCCTCTCTGTTTCTCTATTGACCTTTCTATTAGTGTCCGTAATGTATAAATTGCATTGTTTGTGCCCTTTCCTTCCACAAATCCATACTGTTCTTCACTAATTTCCATTTTTATTTTCTTTTTGGTTCTTCTCATTATGATTCTGAGTAGAAGCTTAGTGATATGGTTTATAAGGTTAATTGTACAAAAATCTTCACAATCAATTGCTCCTGGTCTTTTTTGGTATAGCTATAAATACAGATTTCAGCATATCACTGGGTAAATATCCACTGCTGTAAATATCATTCAGCATTTTGGTTAATATATCTACTCCAAATTCTCCCAATACTTCTAATTCTTCTATTGTGATTTCATCTGGCCCAGCTGTTTTTCCTTTCTTCATACGTTTCATAGCGTCAGCGACTTCTTCTTTCAGAATAGGTGGACCTTCTAAGTTACTATCTTCTGTTAATTCTGCCCTTTCTCCTTCATATAATTCTCTTATATACTCATTCCACCTCTTCATTATAGCATCTTCCTCTAATATTATCTTTCCTGTTTTTGATTTCAAACACCCTGTATTCTTATTTTTTTCCCTGTAAGCTCACTGATTTGTCTGTGCATATTTTTTGTATCTTTAATAGAATTTAATTCAATTTTTTTGCATTGCTCGTTTAACCAACTTTCTTTAGCCTTCCCACATTTATCTTTTATTTCTTTATTTAACTTAGCATATTCTTGTTTGTCATTTTTACTCTGTTTTCTTTTGTCCATCAGTTTTAAGATATCTTCATTCATCCATTTTTTCTTAGCTATTTTGCCTCTCTCCGGTAATACTTCTTTGCTAGTTTGATGAATGGAGTCCCTTAACATTTCCCATTGTTCATCTATACTCTGTATTTTAGTTATTGCATTGTACCTATTTTTCACAGTCACTCTGTATTGTTCTTGCATTTCTTTATCTATTTTTAGAACCTCTTTATTAAGTCTCATGTTCTCAACCATTTTTTTCCCTCTCTTTAATCTTACTTTTATTTGTCCACATAGTGGTACATGATCACTATTACAGTCAGCACCAGGCATTGTCTTTACATAATAAAGAATTTCTAAATCTTTTATTAATTAGTATGTTAGTCAATTGGTTGCGTATTTTCTTATCAGGGCTTATCCATGTGTACAGTCGTCTTTATGGTGTTTAAACCATGTGTTTCCAATTATCATATCATTGATATTTGCCCATTCTATTAGCTTTTCCCCTCTTTCATTTCTTGTACCTAAACCATAATTCCCCACTACATCCTCCAGTTTTCCCTTTCCTACTTTTGTATTAAGATCACCAATTATTATCTTTATTCTTGTGATCCAATTTGAGCCATCGCCATTTCTATTTCGTCGTAAAGTGTTGTATTTCTTCATCACTACTGCTTGCTGTTGGTGCATATACTTGTAAATACTTATGTCTATTGGTTTGCCTTTGATTTTTACCATAATAACTCTATCTGAAATACACCAGTATCCATTAATTGACTTGGCTGTTTTTTCGTCTAATATTATTCCTACCACCTTTTTCATGTGTATCCCCTCCAGAATAAATTATTGTGTGATTGTCAGCTATAATTTTTGCCCGATCCCTTCCATCTCATCTCACTAACGCCTAGTATATTCATTTTCATGCTATCCATCTCTCTTAGAACATTGGTCAACTTTCCCTAGCTCATTTAATGTCCTAACATTCCATGTTCCTACTCTAAATTTATTTATTTTAGTTAAGATTTTGCCATCAGTAGCTGGATGACGGTCTGGTATCACCTGTGGCTCATGACTGTCCCTACCGGACGAGGATGCCCTAAGACAGCCATTAACGTCCTTCACTAACTTTGATTTATGTTTTGCCATGAAGTCTTGGGAAGATAATGTGGTGGTTTCCCCTTGCCTTCCACATTCACATGGTGGTCTTTTTACCTCTGCTTTTGACAGCCATTTCCGACTGCAAGGACAAGTGAGTGCCCTGCTCTGCTCAGCTGCAGAGTTGTCCACTTATTCCGGTGGAAGACACATCTATGAATAATCGACTCCAAAAACAACACAATACTGCATGACGTCACCAGGTGGAGGTAGATAATATAATAAACTATGCAACCAGATGTTAGAGAAATACTACCTACAATCACCTACTAACTGCATCAAGTAAAGAACTAAAGCTATGATTTCCACCGGCCCTTTTGTCTCGTAACTGTCTTTCCGTAGGCTTATTAGTGGTCCATGTATTTAGCCCAAATACTCATTGATCCATAGATTGATCCATCAATCCATATACCCAGGGATTTAATTCGCTCCCATCCAACTTGTTCAGCGGGTAACTGTTTATTCAGCTATGCCGGTATATCCAGGCAACTCCAGTTTACCCAGACAATGTCTGAAACATTATAAAGCAAAACCCGTGAGTTTTATGTAATAATAAACCTTAGTCTTTCACTACCTACAAAGTCCTTAAAGTCTATCGCTTCTTTATCTATACTAGTATTAGTATATCTTAGCCATAACATAAATTAAGAACCGTATTTAAACACAGTAATTTATCGTCTATATATATATTTAACTAACATTATTATCGCCTATTTCCCGACGCGGCGCCTACAGCCAACATAACCCTAAAAGTATTTAAACATTTACCCGAAGATTCGAACTCGCTGCCTGTACCACGCCAGGCCAACTTAACTACACAACACCAGAAGCGTGACCTCCTTTCAACTATGTCCAGCGAACAAAAGACAACATTCCTTCCTGTGTCCGTCCCGTCTCCGGCCGACGATCTCACCTATTGTCTGGTTGACCTAGTGATCGCGAGTGCCTTGCTATCTTCTTCTGCCGTCTGCTGTGTTTGGTCGCTGTGTTTATATTCTTGTAATACTGCCATCTCTTCGTATTTAAATGCCGTGTTGACCCGCCTAGTTATCATTAATTGTGTACGTCTAACTGCTCATTCTAACTGCTCAGTTTAAATTACATATATAGTTTATCTACACTCTGCTTATCTAACCGATTAATATGACTCCCATCACTCTATTTCGGCCATTTAAATATAGGTCATATGCAGGACGTTGCATTCAGTCCAGATCCTTCGCCGGGTCGCGACTCCTTAGCGGGTTAACGTTCAGTGGTTTGTCAATGCTTCGTTGCTTAGACTGCTATTATAGTTAGCTAGCTAGTTAGTTGTGGGCCCTTTGCAGGACGCTGCACTCAGTCCGGACATTTGTCGTTTGTTTATGCTTGTTTGGTAAGTTTACCTACGGTAGTTTGCTATAGCTCTCCAAACTAAGATACTTGATTATCATATACAACTAAACTAATTAAGTCTAAGTCTTATGTCAACTTACATTCTTTTTCTGCCGTCCCGTTGTCCTTCTGGGATTCATATTTGAAATACGATTGCTCCCTTCAACCTCTCGTTTGTCGTCGATTCCACCAGGCACTTTCCAATCATGTTTGCCATTAGCCTCCTGTGCGATTCCGATTGACCTTAGTCTCCTGTGTGATTCCGATCGCAGTCTGGCTAGTGGTTGTCCTATCTGACGTTAGCCGTCATCTGCAATTACTGAGTGCTCTTCTTTAGCCAACAGTCCTTCTCAAATGGCTTGCACGCCATTTTGTGATCCTCGGAATTTGCGTTCCACTCCATCAGATTTATCTATCTGGAATAAATGGTTCAAAAATCCTTGACCATCCTACTTTACTTCAGCAGTCCAGACGAAACCGTGATATGTGCATCTTTTCCGTCTTTAATACTGCCTCTCCATCTTCCTGGACACTAAACAGCCTGGGATTTATACATCACCATCGCTGGAGTTCCAAACTCACACTTCCTCCGGGGCTGAGAAATATACTACAGCTTTCAAATACATCAATCTTCATTCAGTAGGTTATCCTGTGTAGATATTCTCTCTCTCTCTCTCTCTCTCTCTCTCTCTCTCTCTCTCTCTCTCTCTCTCTCTCTCTCTCTCTCTCTCTCTCTCTCTCTCTCTCTCTCTCTCTCTCTCTCTCTCTCTCTCTCCCTCCCCCCCCCCCCCCCCCACAATTTTCCCCCATAACATGTTTTTGACACTTCTATGATAGGCTGCCTCTGTTGCTATCATGTGACACATCTTGAATCTTTCTGCAATGTGGTTTCTTCTTCTCCATTTCCTTGGTACACCTCCCTTTACAGTTATCTTCTCCAGACCTTCCTATCTTTCTACACATCAAAGATATGTTATTTCCTCACTTATGTAAGTCTAATAACCAGTCTTCTTTAATATGGAGCTCTTATTGGATAGAACTGTTTGTCCAATGCATTGTTAATACTCTTGTGTAACACTTGTATTAAAATCAGTCAGCATAGCTGAATGGATAAGGGCTCTTAAACTTCCGGTGTGCTGATACCGAGGTAGCGGGCTCAGCCCCTACACTGGTCATCTGGGCTAAAATGTTGACTTCTCGTCCTTGACTTGGGGATGTTAATTACAAGTACCTCTGAAGTCAGAGTGGGTTCACTTAATAGCGAGAAGCACTGGTAATAGGGAAAGCTAATCCACATGCAAACTACTGAGCATAATCTTGCCAAGAAATCAACAATCAGCTGAAGGATGCTAATGTTGACAGCAATGTCCTGTAAAAGATATGTGGAAAACACACACAAAAATCCACGAGAAAAAATCGGCCCAGTGCACTAGAAGTTGTAGCGCGTGTATGGACTACACTTGAGTTCAAATCTCTTTTTTTTAACATTATTTATGTGTGTAGTTGTAAACTATGCATGATTGTGTTTGTGTGTCTATATGTATGTGTCTGTATATGTGTATATGTGTCTGCTTTCATACACGTTTGCATGTGTGTGTGTGTGTGTGCATATATATTTTTATATATATATATATCTGCCGGCTCCATGGCCGAGGGGTTAGCAGCTTTCTCCGCTAACCCTTATACTCTCGTCACGTGACACGACGAGAATTAGCAGTGGTTCGAATCGCAAAAGTGACTTATGAGAGTATGGAGCCGGTCGCTCAGAAAGTCGTGGCGTGCTGATGAGCATAATCTAGCCTAGGAATCAACATACAGCTGAAAGATGCTGGTGTTGACCGCAATATCCTGAAACAGGATGGAAACGCGGGGAAAAAAAATATATATATATATATATATCTATCTATCGGTATTCAGAGTTAAGTAATCGGTGAACTCATTTTGAGTAGCCTGGTGTAAAAGTACTACAGTGCAGACCTGATAAGGCGAACTCACCTGGGACCCAAGAAATAGTTCTTCTTATCAGAAATTCCTCAGAAAAATTGCCAGGGAAAACAAATTGTTCTTCAAAACAGAAATTCATCACATCCGAGATCGCCTTAACAGGTTTGCACTGTAAATAGGTATATAATAAACAATATTCTTTGATCCTGTAGAAAGATGAGAAGCATTTGGAAATATTGTGATGACTGGGAAGATTGGCAGAGGGAAAGGGAAACCACAAGAAATGATGCTGGTTATATATGTATTGTAAATTTGTTTCATATCCTTTACAGGACGTTGCAGTCAATACCAGCATTTTTTGCTGTTGTGATCTCTTGGCAAGTTTATGTTAAGTAGTTTGCCATTGCTTTCTGAAATATGTATAACATTACCATCACATTCTGGTGTATGTTGAATTGAGTCAAGAACCAAGATCGCAGGATGAAGGGCATTCCCATATGTGCTCCGTCCTCATTTGCAACAGCCAGCAAAGAGTCCCAGTACTAATGCACCAGTAGCAGTCTGATTATGTGTCTGTCTGACCTTTCCTCTGAGAATTGAGTATCGGTCAGATCCTCTGGTCACTGCCTGCAGCACCATTCTCTCCAAGTCGTGATGATCTACCCGTTCTGGTGTATGTAGAGTCCTCAAGGTGAAAACCTTGTCAAAAGAAAAAAGAAGGTTACTAGAAAGGACTTTCTTTCCTCAGGAAACATGTCAGTAGCTCTTTTTGCAGCACTTTAACTCCTTCTAGCAGAGGACAGATACTAGCAGTGTTGATTGTGAATATACAACCATAGTCAGACTGCGAGAACAGCAAGTTAAAAGAGGTGTGGCCAAACAAGAACACTATGCAGGAAGCCAAAGAAGGTTAATCAACCAACACAGAACTGGTGTCATGAGCCGCTACACGCTGTGGGATTTGCTGAGGAGGGGATCTGAGCACTTATGGACTGAATGGTTCAATGTGCAATGAGGATGATCAGTCGACTAACTGACTAACCAACCAACCAACTAACTAGACACTAGCAGGAAGTCTTGATTCCTCTGCAGCTGCCTTTCGTTTCCGAGTAGAGCTTAAACACTCAACCAATTCATGCCAATCCTTTTGTAGGCTAGCTCGTGAGTGGCAGTGCTGGTTCTTTTCTAAATTTGTAAGATCACTTTAACATAGTCAAATGCAGTAAACATGATTAATATAAGGTAGAAACAGTGATAACTAAATCACAGTGGCCGGACTTTGCAGTTATGTTTTCTACAAGGTAAGGCAACCAGTGTCATGGTCTCCTTCCTTAGTCACCTCTCATGACAGGTCAGTTAAGTCTTTTGATTCTTTGCTTCACTTACGGGCTCCAGTAACACACAGGTGAGGGCTGCGTGGTCTCGAGGTATGGTGTCCGCCTCGAGTGCTGGAGGTCCCAGGTTCAAGTCCTGGTTAGGACCGGGAATTTTTCACGTGGACTTCTAGTAATAACATTTCCCCTGGTCTCTGGGTAGTGAGATCGGACAACTGTGTCTATTGTTGCGCACGTAAAAAATCCCTTGGCAGTTGGAAATCGAAAAAGAGTAGCCTAACGGCGCTGCCCAGGCAAAATTTTGAGTTAAAAATCTACCCAAGTATTTCAGGATCCTCGCTGGTGCTATGGAGTTCGTGCACCGAGCTGAGTTTCTCCAAACTCAGGTTTGAGTTAGGAGGAAAACGGAGCACTTATGGGTTATACCCGTGTGCCGTGATGTTGATCCGTTGACTAAACTGGTGAGAGTCTTAATTGTTAAATTCACAACCAACCCAAGAGCTAGTAAACTTCCTCTTCTTCTTTTGCCTGTGAGACTCCTAGTGGATTACAAGCTAACAGTCCAGCATGACAGCTAGGAGTTTACCTGTTGAAAGCCAGCCTGTACTGTTGCATTCAGATAAACGTTCTTAAATTCTGCTCTGTCGGGGGCCTTTATGATCATACCCCATGTGGAGGTTAAATATTCAGAGTTGTTCATGTGGCCAGAAGGCAAGAATATGACCTATGGCTCAGCACTGAAGTTAACTGATTTGGATTGTCAATGCGTTTGGAGGATTACCAGTCAAAAATTTCATTGAATATTATTATAATGTGGCTATACTGAGAATGAAAGGGTTATTTAATTAGCTGATAGTTTTTTCTGACTGCACATTGAACTATTCAATGACAAGTCTTATGTAAGCCTGTTCATGGTTGACTGGATGTTTGTGCTGGTTTATACAGTGTGATATGGTGGAGAAAGGAATGTTTCATGTAGAATGGCTGTCCTCGCCTCAGAGGTCACAGATTGTGAGAATTGCATGGATTGTTTGCCCTGTCCATGCAGGAGTGTGGGGGGAATGAACAGGCTGATAACCTGGCAGGGAATGCACCTCTTGGTGCTAGATTACCTATGGACAAGGGAGAGGTTGTTGATCTCCAGTGGGACCAAAAGAGAAGGCGGGGGAACAGATTGAGAACATGTATGTGGAAAGGATGATATTGCGGGGGATCGGCAGGGGTTCTGGAAGAATCTCAAAATTGAGACGGAAGACAAGGAGAATTTTCAATCAGATAGCGGTGGGAACAATTAGCAGTATGACTCTTCCGCTGGCTGTTGAACGAGGGGACGGAGGGCGAATGGGAATGTCCTGAGTCGGATCTTAGTTCAACTTAACTCAATTCTACAGTGTCAGATAGCCAGCCTCAGACCAGTCACCTTTTACAACATGCCTAGGAGGTCCACAGTGTGGCTATTCTTGGCTTCCCCTTTGGGACATGGGTAACACCTGGGTGAAGCTAAATAGCATGCCATTAGTTCCAGTTATCTATCTTGCTTGAAGTGTAACGCTTTGTTAGTTCAAACTTTGGCTAATCTATTATCTTAAGACAACTTGCTGACAATGTTAATAGGGAGCTGTGCTAATGTCATGAGCGTAGTTGGTTATGGTTTGATGCCTGCTTTCATCGTCTCACTAAGTGAGAGAGAGGCTGGGCACCTGTTCTTCCATGCACTCAGGGCTACAAAGTGTGGTGGCCCCGTCACATCTCACACCTGTAGCAAGAAACTGCTCCGAGACAGTTGTTATTTGTATCATGCTGACATCAATATTAAATGAAATCAAATAGTTTTATACTTTATCAATTCTTTGACTCACATGGGATATGTGTTTTGAAATGGTGTCCTACTTATATGTATAATTGGAAAACATCAAGTTGAAGGCAGCTTTACACAAATGTTACAAAATAAAATAAAAGATGCTTCCATCGGCATGCAAGAAGAGGGAAATTCTTCTTATAGTCCATGCCGTGTGTGGCATTAGTGATATTGTCTGTCCACAGCCTTCTGTCTCATATACTGCGTCTTCTTACAGTCCATGCTGTGTGGCATTGGTGATCATGTCTGTCCACAGTCTTCTGTCTTGTGTGCTGTGTCTTCTTACAGTCCATGTCGTGTGGTGCTGATGATCATGTCTGTCCACAGCCTTCTGTCTTGTGTGCTGTGTCTTCTTACAGTCCATGTCGTGTGGTGTTGATGATCATTTCTGTCCACAGCCTTCTGTCTTGTGTGCTGTGTCTTCTTACAGTCCATGTCGTGTGGTGTTGATGATCATTTCTGTCCACAGCCTTCTGTCTTGTGTGCTGTGTCTTCTTACAGTCCATGTCGTGTGGTGTTGATGATCATGTCTGTCCACAGCCTTCTGTCTTGTGTGCTGTGTCTTCTTACAGTCCATGTCGTGTGGTGCTGATGATCATGTCTGTCCACAGCCTTCTGTCTTGTGTGCTGTGTCTTCTTACAGTCCATGTCATGTGGTGTTGATGATCATGTCTGTCCACAGCCTTCTGTCTCGTGTACTGCCAATCTTCTTATAGTCCATGCTGTGGTGCTGGTGGTCATGTCTTCCCCCAGCCTTCTGTCTATACTGTCAGTCATTTCTGATACTGATGCCATGATGTCAAACTGTCCAGCATCTTCTCTCTTGGTCTTCCCCTGCCTCTCCTCCCCTCCAACCTTCCCATTGTGAAAACATACTCCAGCTTCCCCCTTCTCAAGGCATACCTAAAGAATGTGGACTGTCTTCCTCTCTTCTTCAGATGTGAGTAACCAGTTCTCTTTGTGAGTTAACTTCTATGAAAACTTTGTCCTTACTCTTTCTTTCCATCCACTGTGTTCTTTTCATTCTACTATAAGACCACATCACCACAGCTTCCACATAATTCCTCACTTGTCTGTTAATTGTTCATGATTCGCTTTCTTGCATCAGGATTGGCTCAATATAGCTCATAAAGCTCTTTTCCTCAACTGACAAAGATAAAGTGCAGAGAATATTCTTCATCTTGTACACATACAACACACATAAGCTGAAATTATGCTACATTGGTTACATAAAGACATGTTATTCTGGAATCATGTGAAATAAGAAATAAGCAGAATGAAATAAAATATGTGATACTTCGAGGCTCCAAATATGTAAAGCTGCCCCTAACTTGATGTTTTCCAATGGTTTACGTTACCACAGCTTTACGCATTTCATTCATATTTATAATCATGTGAACAACGCTTAATGTATGTGTAACATTATTTGATAGCTTCCCGAAAGCTGACTTTTTGAATATATTCTATCTTGATTTTACATGTGCATTTTTATCTGTCAGTAAAGTCAGTTTCATTGTTATATGGAATAGTTTCCGTCCATCTGTCAGTGGTAGATAAATCATATACAAAGATTATCTGTTCTATAGAAGAAAGCAAAACGGATGGTTAAGTCATATAAAAAGATTATCTGTTATAGGGAAGAAATCAAATCAGATGGTTAAGTCATATAAAAGGATTTTCTCTTATAGGGAACAGTTGAGTTGAATTAAGAACTGACATCACTGCACTCAGGACATTCCCATATGTGCTCTGTCCCCTCATTCTAGCGAAGAGTCATACTACTAATCGTTCCTAACGCTGTCTGATTAAATGTTCTCCTGATCTTCCCTCTCAGTTTTGAGATTCTTCCAGAACCCCTGCCGATCCCCCGCAATCTCATTCTTTCCACATATTGGTTCTCAATCTGTTCCTCTGCCTTCTCCACCTGGTCCCAAAATCGCACGACCACCTCCCCCTTGTCCATAGGCAAACTACTACCAAGAGGTACATTCCCTGTTAGCCTATCAGCCTGTTCATTCCCCCGTACCCCCGCATGGCCAGGGCAAAATATCCATACAATTCTCACAATCTGTGACCTCTGAAGCAACGAGAGCCATTCCACACGAAACATTCCTTTCTCCACCTTACTAAGCATACTCTTTGAATCTGTAATGAATACAACGTGTGTTGCAGTGGTCTCCTCTAGCCACCGGAATGTCGGTGTTACTGCCTCAAATCAAATGGTTAAGTCATGTACAAAGATTATGTTATATAGAAGAAAGAAAATCAGTTAAGTCATATAAACAGATTATAGGTTATTTGGAAGAAATCAACTCGGATTGTTAAATCATATAGAGTATTAACTCTATTTAAAAAGTTATCTGTTATATGGAAGAAATCAAATCAGATGGTTAAATCATGTAAAAGATTATCTGTTACAGAGAAGATAGCAAATCTGATAGTTAAGTCATAAAAAGATTATCTGTTATAGCAAAGAAATCAAATCAGAAGGTTAAATTGTGTAATAATGTTATTTTGGGGCAAATGCAGAAATTCAAATCTAGGCACATGGATAACATCAGACAGAATTTGCATTACAGAGATAAAGAACAGAATAGAACAAACAAACACTGCATTCTATGAAATGAACGTTTTATGCAATATGTCCTTGGACGTTAGAGAAAGAATTCTTGCATGTTATATAGAACCAGTTGTAACATACGTCTGCGATTCATTGACAATCAGTTAAACAAGTGGAAACATCCTTGGAGACTTTGAAGATGTGGTTTTATAGAAGAATGCTGACAATTCATTGGACAGCCAAGATGAGCAAGCTGGACATTAGGGAATTAAGTTGTAAAGACAATTTATTACAAATATCAGAAGTAGGCAGTCTTAATTTTTTGACCACATAATGAGAAGACAAAACCTTTAGCATTTTGTGACAACCAGAATGATTTGTGGAAAGAGAGATAGAGAAAGACAGCGTGAGAATATTCTTGACAGCCTTGTGTCATGGCACGGAAAGGAGTCAGCATACAAACAAACTGGTACATGCCATTAGAGATTGCAAGATGTGGAGAAGCATGACAGCTCACACGGGTTGCCAAGACAATATTTGTTATTTTTTGGCGCTATCTCACTTTGAACTCAAGCGTAGTCCATACATGCTGCTTCTAGTAGCACTCAACTGAATTTTGCACATGGATTAGCTTTCATTATTACCAGTGTCCCTCGCCATCAGGTGAACCCACTGCAATTTCAGAGTTACTTGTAATTTCCGTCCCCAAATCAAGGACAAGAAGTCAACATTTAGTCCAACTGACTCTTGTAGGGGTTGAACTCCCTACCTCAGCATCAGCACCCCGGATGTTTAAGAACGTGCGCTCTTATCCATTTGGTCATGCTGTCCTCCAGGCAAGACGCTTGGTGAAGATGTTTAAATAGAGCACATTAAAACAATTACAATAACAAAAATTATATTAAAGAACAAAATAAATTGTTAAGTCGTGTGAAAAGCTGATGCTGTGGCAAAGGGGTTACTGAAGAAGTTAATAATCCCGCATACCACGTTCAAAACACAGCTGCAGGCAGTAGACCGTCTCGCGTTGGTTTTTATAAAATGGTATGAGTGCTGTTCATTCAGAAAGCAATGGCAAACTACTGATTGTGAACTTGCCAATAAATCACAAATAGCCAAATGCTGGGGTTGACTGTGATGTCCTGTAAAGTATATGCAACTAACTTAACATGTGAAAATATTATCATAAAACACTGCTCTAGAAAGATCTTCAGCATTTAGACACCACAGACATAGGGCCTGGGTGTGCTCTGTAAATAATCCATGAATGGAATATCTGGGGTTGTGAATGCAATCATATATGATGTCTACACCAGAGCTCTTGTCAAGCGTCTGCACATGGTGGTGGAGGGCTAAACAAGAGTTGCAGAAGGAGGCATCTCTCATAGCTGTTCATCATCATCATGTGCCATGCCAATAAGTATCGATGGTCATGTTTCACCATCCTTACATGATCACCAGAGTCATGGATCAGCTCTGTGTTCTTGTCTTGACCATGCCACATGGCCAACTCATCCAGGTTTTTACTTCTCTGCTTTCCCCTTTTTTCTTTTCCCCTCAATCCTGCCAGTTATCACCAAGTTCTCCAGTTTATTTCTTCTCATATCGTTCTTGTCTTGACCATGCCACATGGCCAATCCATCCAGATATTTACTTTCTGACTTCTCCTCGTTCTTTTCCCATCTTGCCAGTTGTCACCAAATTCTCAAATGTATTTCCTCTCATAGTGTGTCCAAAAATGTTGACTGTCTACATCTAATTTATGTAATCTGTTTACGGTTTTCATTTGCTTCTTGTAGGACTTTAGGTCATTGGTTGTTGTCTGTCTGTCCATGGTATTCTTTGCATTTTCCTCAGAAACCACATTTCCACTGCCATTAGATGTTTTTCAGCTTGCCTGCTCACTTTCTACAGTTCACATCCATGCAAAAGAAAGGGGAAAGAATATTACAACAACAAAATCATATAAAAAGATTATCTAGACAGAGAAAGTACAACAATAACATTTCTATGAAGAAAATAATATTTAATGTATTTTATTATGTGGAACATATCACTATAGCATGTGTGGGTGGATCCGGTTGACACACACGGGGATCCTTGTTAGTGCTGCAGTTTTTCAGCTTGTCTGCTCATTGTCCACATTTCACATCCATACAAATGTACAAAACGAACAAATTTTATTTTCAAAGGGTTACAATTTGGGCACGCAGGCCCGTCTTACATTCAGCCCTTCCAATCACTCATCTTTCATTCATCAGTTGTGCATGTTACATTCACATAGGGGAAAAAAATGTTATTTGGATTTTGTAAACATAAACAATGCATATTACCATGTTATGAGACAGACAGGTTCTACGTAGCACTTCAACACTCTTTCTCGTAGCAATTGACATCTTTGTTCATGCCCCATTAATAACGGCACAGTTTCTTAACTGATTCAGTGCCAAACAAACATTGGGTTTGGACCAAACAAAAAACAAAAGGCAGAAAATGGGAAGTTGTTAATATGGTAGCTGACATGCTATTTTATATATAAAATTAAAAGGGGTTGCATTATGAAAATTACTGTATAAGCCCATGGCAAATACGGGCAGTCACTTAAGATGATTTATCATCCCATGGCATTTCATCAAGTAAATGGACGGTTGCCATCCATACCCAGGTCTGACAATGATAGATAAGCAAGTGGAGATGACTGAATGGCCCACGAGACCATCAAAGTCATAGTGAGTTCTCAGGTATTGCTTAGTGCTCATAGAATCTGGAAGGAAAGATTGTAAGTTCTCGAGTGTACACTTGTAGACAACAAATGAATTGAAAAATATGAGGGGTTTCAAATGAAAAACAAGTGTGATAGAATTGCCATTGTCTTGTAACCTGTCAATATTGTTGTTAAAAATATCAGGAGTGTTAAGCACGTGACATCACGGTGCAAATAAACAAGGTGATGTCGTTAGGACAGTTTGAAGATGGCCGCTCACTTTTGACATGCACCAAAGTGTTATCTGATTTTGATCAATGAAGGGGTGAAACCGTATAGAAATTCATCAGGAAATAAAGGTCCAGTATGGTGAGGAATGTCTGTCAGTACAGCAAGTGTATGAGTGGAGTAGGAAGGTTCAAAACAGCGTGACCTCTGTGGACAGGTATAACATGTGTGCATGAGCAGTTACACAAATGTTTTTCTACAAGAAACCAAGCACTCTATCAGCGCTGGAGGACTTGCATTGAACGCAGTCATGACTACATCGTAAAATGATACATTTGTTCTTTATTTTTCAGAGGAGCGGCTGACCGAGTAGCTAGAACGCCAGACTCTCCTTTGGGAGACCCGGATTTGATCCCTCGGTAATGCGTGGGGATTTTGTCTGTCGGGGGCAAAAAGAAAATCCTAATCTGCACAGTTCTTGGCGACTGCACTAGCCAGGCGGCCTTAATTCCTCAGGCTCAAAGACCCCTCTGCCATACACCGCAAGGTACTATATAGGCAGTAAATGACAGTTCTTTACTTTATCCAAATATATTCACCCAAAAAAAAAAAATTTCAGCTTTTCATTTGAATCCCCCTTGTATAAGGTACATTATATTTCTTAATATTGCTTCCAGATACCATCATTGTCTTGCTGAACTAGCAAGTGGGCTGGGATGTTTGATCTACTGTATCTAGAAGAACACATTATTCTTATTGACAATTGTCACATTGATTTGTCAGTTGTCACGTGTGCTTGTCAGTTGTCATGTTCATTTGTCATTGTGTAGTGTTTGTCATGTAGTTGTATTGGTATTGTATTGTTGCATGTGTGCAGATGAAGACTTTGGCTGCAATATCCATTTTTATTACTTGCGATCATGTTCTTTTAAAGCTTTCTGTCTAATTTTCGTTTTTTTTTTTTTTTTCATGATTATTAATTTGTCATTTGTAACTTTAATTTGCTGGTCTCCTCGGCCTAGGTGTTAGCGACTTTCTCCGTAATCCCGTTTATGCACGTGAGCAAACGCAGCTGTGCAAGAATCAGTAGAGGTTCTTGCCGCACCCGTTACTTACAGGATATGTGAGCCGGCCCTCAGACAGCAATGGCAAACTACTGAGCGTAATCTTTCCAAGAAATCAACAACAGTGGTAAAATGCTTGTATTGACAACTATGTCCTGTAATAGGATTTGTCATTTGCCAAATTAATTTGTCACCTTAATTTGTCATTTTGTTTTCCACATTACTTTGTTGGCAGGTAAATTTTCCCTTGGTCACAATAATTTATCAGTTGTCACCTTAAATTAACAGCTGTCACATTAGATTAAATTACATGTTATGTTTTTGATGACAGCATTATTTGCTGTTATTTGCTGATATTCCACTCCGTCTTGCTAAAAGTGAATCTCCTTGACCATGTATGTCGCTCAACTTTGTTGTTGTTATTGTTGTTGTTGTTTATGTTGTGTGTTTTATTTCTAAAAAGCCAAATAAAACGTTGAAAGGTATTTATTTGAATGTTTGTGTCGTGCCTTTTTTGAATTGTTGTAGTGATGCGTGAAAAATTGTTTTGGGTAGAATATTATTTTAGATAGAACATTGTCTTTAGTAGAACTGTCTTGGATAGAACTTTGTATTGAATAGAACATTACCTTGGATAGAGCATTGTCTTTGGTAGAACATTGCCTTTGGTAGAACATTGCCTTTGATAGAAAAGTCTTGGATATAACATTATAATGAGTAGAGCTTTGCTTTAGACATAACTTTCTTGAATAGAACATTGCCTTTGATAGAATAGTCTTGGATATAACATTTTAATGAGTAGAACTTTGCTTTAGATATAACTTTCTTGAATAGAACATTGTCTTGGATAAAACAGTATTGAATAGATCACTGTTGGATGGGACAGTGTCTTGAATAGAATATTACCCTGAATAGTTTGGATAGAGCATTGTCTTGGATTAAGCAGTGTCTTAATAGAACATTGCCTTGAATAGAACACTGTCTTGTATAGAACAGTCTGGAATAGAATTGTGTCTTAAATAGAACATTGCCCTGAATAGAAAATGTTTTGGATATAAAATTGCCTTGAATAGAACATTGCCTTTGGCAGAAAATTGTCTTAGATATAGCAATGTCTTGGATAGAATACTGTATTGGACAGAACACTGCTTTGCATAGAGCATTATCATGCTTAGAACTTGTCTTGGAAAGAACATTGCCATCAATAAAACATTGCATTGGACAGAACATTGTCTTGGTTAGAACTTTGCCTTGAGTAGAACATTGTCTTTGATAGAACATTGCTGTAGATAGAACAGTCTTGTATATATCATTTCTCTTCATTAGAACATTGCCTTGGATAGAACATTGTCTTTATTACAACATTGCTTTGGATCGAACATTGTCTCGGATTCAACATTTGCTTTGGATAGAACAGTCTCGGATAGAACATTGTCTTTGGTCGAACATTACTTTGGGAAAAAAAACAATGCTGTGTCTAGAATTATGTCTCATAGATAACACTGCTTTGTTTAGAAAATTTTGGAAATAATATCACTGATAGAATATTATTTTCTTTAGAATATTGCCTTATAGATCACTCGTGGCAGATATAGTATAGAACATTACCTTGTATAGATCACTTCAGCAGATATAGTATAGTACATTGCCTTCTATAGATCACTCCAGCAGATATAGTATAGAATATTGCCTCTATAGATCACTCCAGCAGGTATAGTATAGAATATTGCCTTCTATAGATCACTCTGGCAGATATAGTATAGTACATTGCATTCTATAGATCACTCTTGGCAAATATAGTATAGTACATTGCCTTCTATAGATCACTTCAGCAGATATAGTGTAGAACATTGCCCTCTATAGATCACTCTGGCAGATATAGTGTAGAACATTGCCTTCTATAGATCACTCTTGGCAGATATACTATAGTGCATTGCATTCTATAGATCACTCTTGGCAAATATAGTATAGAACATTGCCTTCTATAGATCACTCTGGCAGATATAGTATAGAACATTGCATTCTATAGATCATTCTTGGCAGATATAATATAGAACATTGCATTCTATAGATCACTCTTGGCAGATATAGTATAGAACATTGCATTCTATAGATCACTCTTGGCAAGTATAGTGTAGAACATTGCCTTCGATAGATCACTCTTGGCAGATATAGTATAGAACTTTGCATTCTATAGATCAATCTGGCAGATATAGTATAGAACATTGCATTCTATAGATCACTATTGACAAATATAGTATAGAACATTGCCTTCTATAGATCACTCCGGCAGATATAGTGTAGAACATTGCCTTCTATAGGTCACTCTTGGCAGATATAGTATATAACATTGCATTCTATAGATCACTCTTGACAGATGTAGTATAGAACATTGCCTTCTATAGATCACTCTTGGCAAATATAGCATAGTACACTGCATTCTATAGATCACTCTTGGCAAATATAGTATAGTACATTGCATTCTATAGATCACTCTTGGCAAATATAGTATAGTACATTGCCTTCTATAGATCACTCTTGGCAAATATAGTATAGAACATTGCCTTCTATAGATCACTCTTGGCAGATATAGTATAGTACTTTGCATTCTATAGATCACTCTTAGCAGATATAGTATAGAACACTGCATTCTATAGATCACTCTTGGCAAATATAGCATAGTACACTATAATATAATAATAATAATAATAATAATAAGTCTTTATTTTCAAAGGGTTAAGAATTGGGCACGCAGGCCCGTCTGACATTCTGCCCTTCTTCTCTATTTCCTCTCATACATTCTTTCATTCAACATCACTTATGAAGCAACTTTTGACAACAAAAGAACATTAAAACGCATGAAAAATAATCAATAACAAATGACTCACTGAGGCAGTGTTTAACATGGGCATTATAAATACCTAAGGAGGGTGTAACGTGCCATACATAAGGGAATGTTTTTTGGCTAGTTGTCGTTTGAGATAAGTTACCATTATTGTCTTTTTTGTGTTATTTGTTATGGGGGCATGTAGTCTGTACTAAGGTAGTGTTCAAACAGGTTGCGAATGTATGTATCATGATTGGTGGTGTCTTTGATTTCTTGTGGAAGATTGTTCCACAACTGAGCGGCAGAGTATGCTAAGCTTGTTTTATATAAGTCTATCCTAGGTTTAGGGACATGAAGTATATTTAGTCGTTCGCTATGTCTAGCGTTATATTTAATCAATGGCCAAAGGTAGCTTGGAGCATTTTGAAATAGGATTTTGTGAATTAGTTTGGTCTTATTAAAAAGCAGGCGCTTGTGGAGTGGCAGTAACCGGAGACGTTTATATAGGTTAGCATTGTCGGTAAGCTTTTCACCATTAATTAAACGCACTGCCCTTTTCTGGAGTGAATAAAGGCGTTTTGTTATTGATTTGGAGCATCCATCCCAGACTGTGGAGCAGTAATCAATATGTGTTTGTATATGAGAAGTATAGAATATCTTTCTTGTGTTTTCGTCAAGGAAATTTTTAATTTTGGCAAGTTGGTATACTTTTTTGGCTATTTGTTTAACTAGAGCATGAACATGTGAGTTAAAAGTTAGATTTTGATCTATGATAACACCCAGTGTCTTGTGCTCGGTGACACTTTCTACAGGCGTGCTGCCAATGTGCAGCTGAAGAGTTCTCTGCGAGTTTAGAGTGTGAAGTCTTTGCCTGGTTCCTATTAACATAGATTTTGTTTTAGAAATGTTAATTTGCATGCGGTTTGCATGACTCCAGTTAACTACACTATTAATTTCCTGTTGCAAGGATAATTCTAGCACATTACGATCAACAGCGTTTGTATATAATGTGCAGTCATCAGCAAATAGATCGCAGGACGACGACAGATTTAATGGAAGATCATTTATATAAATGGCAAATAATAGAGGGCCAAGAATAGACCCCTGAGGTACTCCAATATTAATGGTAATGGCTTGAGATAAAACTTTATTGTGTGATACTACTTGCTTTCTGTCTAATAAGAATGATTTTATTAATGTCACTATATTAAAACTTACTTTCATTGTTTCTAGTTTTTTAATTAGAATAGTATGATCTATCATATCGAATGCTTTCCTAAAGTCTATAAACACCGCTCCACATAGAGTATTGTTGTTAATATTTCGATGCCAGTTTTCTATCATGTTTGTTAGTGCCGTATGGCAAGAATATTTTGGCACAAACTTGTAGGATGAAATCATCAATGTGGAGCTCATGGCGAGAACTAAACAAACCTGTAGGATGAAATCATCAATGTGGAGCTCATGGCGAGAACTAAACAAACCTGTAGGATGAAATCATCAATGTGGAGCTCATGGCGAGAACTAAATAATAATAATAAGTCTTTATTTTCAAAGGGTTAAGAATTGAGCACGCAGGCCCGTCGCTCTGGAATAGTTGTCAGGGGGATATCAATTGTGGGAAGATCGATGGTTTCTCTGCAGAGTTGTTTGGCCTGGTGGATGAAACTACTTCTTTTCAACCGCCCCATAGCTAAGTTTTCAAATCTGTTCTTCATAGGATGGCCTGGCAAGCTGAGAAACTTTTCTGCTTGTATTAGTGTTTTTGTATCTCTGCGTTCTCTTAAAGCTTGTGTCCTCCCCATTTTCTCCATTGCTACTATAGGGGTTGATCTCATCCCTCCAAAGCTTGTGTCCTCCCCATTTTCTCCATTGCTACTATAGGGGTTGATCTCATCCCTCCTGTGATGACTCTAAGAGCTTGATTTTGCACCTTGTCCAGCTCCTGCAATGTAGTTTTTGATGCTGAACACCACGCAGTTGACCCGTATTCCAAGTGTGGTCGTATGCTCTGTTGATAAACTTTGCTAAGTATTTCCCCAGTGGCTCCCCAAGTGGTTCCAGTTAGCTTTCTCAGGATGGCAATTTTCCTTCTGGCTTTTGCTACTGCTTTTTTTATGTGTTTTCTCCATGTCAGCTTGTCGTCGAATGTTACACCAAGGTATGTTGGTTCCTTGTCTTCTCTTAGGGGTGTTCCATTTATCTGAATGCTCCCTGCCTTTTGTTTCGGAGAAAGGGTAAATAGAGTGGTGCTGCACTTGTCAGTGTTTATGCTGATACACCATCTATCCGCCCATGCAACAAATGTATCTACAGCTCTTTGTAGCAATATGGTGGCCACTGATGCATGTTCATTTGCGCTCCACAAAACCAGGTCATCAGCGTACATTGCCGCTTTAATTCCATTGGGTAGATTAGCAACAAGATCATTGATGAAGATTAGAAAAACTGTTGGGGACAGGACTCCGCCCTGGGGAACACCGTGACGCAATAGTACTTTCTTGCTCTTGAGACCGTCTATCTGTACTCGGGCTCTTCTGTTGTGCAAGTATGCTTTTACCCATTTGTACATTCTTCCATTGACTTTACAGTTTCTTAGTTTCTTCATCAGACCTTCTTTCCAGACTTTGTCAAAGGCTTTCTTCAGATCTATCCAAGCCGCAAGTACCAGCTTCTTCTCTTGGAATGCATCCTCAACTTCTTGAGAGAGGTAGGTTGTCTGATCTTCCGTAGAGTAGCACTGCCTAAAGGCAGCCTGTTGTGGCACAAGGATGTTTTCACTTTCAATGTACCACTGTAGTCTGTGATTGATGACGCGTTCCATTGTTTTGCAGAGACAACTGGTGAGGCTAATGGGTCTGTAGCTGGAAGCAATGGAACTGTCTTTCCCAGATTTTAGGAGGGGTATCATGATTGCTTCTCTCCAGACTTGTGGAACACTGCCTAAGGTCCATGTATTATTAAAGATCTGTAGCAGCTTTGCTTTGGCCTCTGTTCCTAGGTTCTTGATCATTTCATTGGAGATACCATCAGCTCCTGGTGATTTTCTCATTTTCAGTTTTGAAATGGCTAGCTCCAGTTCACTGAATGTGATAGGTGTCTCCATAACCTCATGTACAAACTTCCTTCTGTCCTGTATTTTGCCATTTCTCTCGAATCTCCTGTTGTTTCTCTGGACTAATTTCAATATTGTTATCTTGTGCGAATGAGTCCGCAAAATGGTCAGCTGCTTGCTTTCCTGTCAAGGTGTTTCCGTCTTTATGTAGCGCAATTTTTGAGTTTCTCCCTGTGCCCTCATCGTTAAGCTGTTTTATTAGCCTCCATAACTTTCTTGTGTCTTTTTCAAAGTTCAGTGACTCTGTTTTCTCCTGCCAGCTTTTCCGTCTAGCCTGCAGTTGGGCCCTTTGAAATTTGGCTTTTGCGTGCTGATATTTATTGTGGTGCTCTTGGCTGGGATTGGCCTCTGCTTGTTTTCTACATATATCCACATCATTATGCAACTGTTCCAGTTCACTATTCCAGTAGGGTTTATAATGTTTACGGGCTCCTCTTGGTATTGTTTCGCGTGCTGCCTGTAGTATGCATTTCCCAAACTCTTCAACTACTTTATTTATGTCCTTCTCAGTGTTCAGGTTTCTAACTAGTATGCTAGTGCGATGCTTGTACATTGCCCAGTCTGCTTTCTTGTAGTTCCACCTCGAGATGGTGCTGCTTTCACTTACAAGCTCACTTTCTACAGTTAGAAAGACTGGCCGATGGTCACTGCCACCAAGTTGTTTCCCAACAATTCGTGTAATGTTCCACTCCAGGTCTGGTGAATGAAACGCCAGGTCAGGTGTAGTTGTAGAGTGCCATGATGAGTAGAAGGTATGTGGGTCAGACGGCTTGTTAATCAGGATGAATCTATTCTCATCCTGCCAATCTTCCAATCTCTCTCCTCTCTGGTCCATGTGATCATAGCCCCAGCTCTGCGAATGGCTGTTGAAGTCGCCACACACAATCATTTTTCCTTTTAATGGTAGTGTGTCCAGTACCTGTGGGCGGTCATTTGGACAGTAGTAATTGATCAGGTGAAAGTCTGTATTGTCTGTCTTAAGTTTAAGTGCCTGATACTCAGCCCCTTCCATGTGAACTTCAATTTGGGAAGCAGGAATGTTGCTTTTGACAAGAGTCAGTATCCCACCCTTTCGCCTGTCCTTTCGGTCAGATCGGTAACACTGGTAGCCTCTGATTTTGAAGGCTATATTTTCGTTCAGGTGAGTTTCTTGCAAGCAACATACACTTACATTTTCATTGGCCAAGATGTTTTCTAGTTCTATTCTTTTTTTGGTGATACCCTCTGCATTTCAGTGCATTATTTTAAGTCTTTGTTTTATACGGCCAGACGGTCTATTGTCAGGCCCTCTGGCTCCGCTGGACATCTGAGATGGACCTCCATTATTTGTGGTTAGACCCTTACGAGGCATAAGGCCCGGCACTGCACCTGTCTGTGGGTCCAGAGCAGGGCGAGCACCATAACATGTAGCAGTTGTCGACATAATTCACGGCGTTATTGCGTGGCAGCCTGATTTCATATCAATAGCTACTAAGAAAGCACTTTACAACACAATCTTCCTACCAACTCTATGCTACCAATGTCAAACCTGGACTATGACAGAAACAGAAAAACAAAAAAGAAACATCACAACAACAGAAATGAAATTCCTGAGAAGAATACTCAATGTATCAAGAAGAGAAACAATCAGAAATGAAGAAATCAGTACTACAGTGTTGATTATGGCAGCTCCGGTTATGTGTGTGTTTATGAGTGTGCGCGTGTTTCATGCAAATGTATGGTTTTGGTGCACGATTATGTGTGTGAATGTTTGTGCGCGCGTAATTTATACACATATTGTACGTATGGCTGGGGCATATAGAAAGAATGGAAGATAATAGGGAAACAAAACTCGCTTACACTCAGGAAATAAATGACCGTAGACCCCGAGGTAGACCAAGAAGACGGTGGAGAGATAATATAAATACAGACCTACAAGCACTTGGAATCAACGACTGGCAAGAGAAGGTCAACCAGAGAGACGACGAACGGAGACGGATTGTATCTGCAGCAAAGAACCTCAATGGCTCGGAACGCTGAAGAAGAAGAGGATTGTACAGTTTTGATGCACCAACTTGTATTGTTTCATATAAACATTGCATGGATTTGATGCACCAATTTCGTGTGTCACACACTGCCCGTATTATCATCATAAGGCGACTGCGCCTTTTCACTTTGCACTGGAAAAAAACCTACAATAGAAGCACTGCACGAATGCTAATAACAATCGTTTGTCATCCCTACCTGTCCATGGCGTCTACAATGAGCAAGTAGTAGACATTAAGAAAACTGCTATTATGTTCGCTATCGCCTTGTGTTGAATTGTTAATGAGATCAACAGAAAAATAAACACGAATTCTGACGTGATGTTCTGCGATGGAATGTTCACGAAAACAGTTTTTAATATTCAGTGACATTTCAGAATTATTAAAGTACACACATCCAACGGAATCCACTTTGGGCGATGCTTTCTGCTTATTTTCTCATATCTTCTTCTTCTTACAACTGCAGATCTCAGCATTCCAGTAAAGCAGTAATCAACTTGAGCCCCTTGTTATCTCGGAGTGTGTCCGTTAATGTAGGCCAGAATAAATTATTAATGTTATTGCGTTGTATTGTTTTGTCAAGGATGTGACTCGGTGCATCCGACTTCTACAAGCGTTTTGTCGTCCTTGCTTTCTCTAGCTTAGCATTTATCCCTATTCCGGCTACAAACAGCAGGTGCTGCTAGTTAGTTTTCTTACATAACGCGATGTTCATAGCTTCTCACGAGTAGAATGGCTGTAGCAATACCGGGGTTAACCTGTGCTAACATCCTTCGGCACAACACCCGCAAACAAGTTAAAGTAAAATTGGCGAGAGCATATATCTTTCCTGTTTCAATACAGGCAATGCATAAATCACCAAAACACGAGAATTTAGATTGTGAGCTTGACTAGAGTAAGATTACAAGAAACAAAATGGACGTTGCGGATAAAGCCTTCGTCAGCACACAGCAAACAAACACACCGATACAACTACATTAAAAACACTACTACAAAAGTTACTTATCTGTATCTTTGTTGTGGCTGAATATGTTTTAAACGATCAACGCGTTTGTTGACTTTCAGTGGATTGAATGAACTGGAAGTGTGGTTAGGGCGGGTCAATGGAATAAAGGTAAAAAAACTCCGAGGGAGTGGCTCAGCCACCCGAGGGGAAAACACCCGCTAGGGAGAAGGGGAGGCGCTTATATGAGCGAACATAAAATAGGGATTTATCATCAATAAGGTGCCATCTCCAAAATAGGGATTAGAAGTGGATTTGTGGCTGAAGGGCTTGCGAACGCGGTTTGTGAGTCCGTATACCTGGGTTCGAAACACGGCGGTGCTAGTTTTTTCGAAAAAGGTATAAAGGTCGGTCGTTCAGAAAGCAATGGCAAACTACTGAACGTAACACTTGCCTAGTACATCAACAGCAGCTGAAAATGCTGGTGTTGACTGCAACGTCCCGTAAGGGATACGCAACAAAATTTTTTTTTTATAGCCAGTTCTGTGGCAAAGGGAGTTACGTACGCAGTTCGTAACTCCACATACCGCGTTTGAAACACAGCTGCGGGCGATTTGGATGCAGACCGCCTTGCGTGGATTTTCACATAATGATATGAGTGCCGGTCGTTAGGAAAGCAACAATTATATTCAATATACAGATATGGGTCATTGGTAATTTCGTAATCACTTCAGAAGAAACTTGGGTTTCTCGGATTTAAATGTTACAGAAAAGTTCTTAGAAATCTGTTCACCAAGAACAAGAAAAATATTAGCACAATCGCTAATACAAGCAGAAACATTTCACAGCATGCAAAGCCATCCTGTGGTGAACAGATGTGAAAACCTAGCCATGGGATGGTTGGAAAGAAGCAATTTTATCCACCAGACCACAGATCAGCATGACGGAATGGATAAGAACGCGTGTTTTTAAACATCCGGTGTGCTGATGCCGAGGTAAGGGGTTCAATCCCTACACCGGACAGTTGGACTAAAATGTTGACTTGTCGTCCTTGACTTGGTGATGTAAATTACAAGTACATCTGAAATCGGAGTGGGTTCGCCTTATGGCGAGGGATACTGTTAACAGTGAAAGCTAATCCACAAGCAAAATTCAGTCCAGCACTACTAGAAGTAGTGTGTATGGACTACGCTTGAGTTTAAAGCGAGCGATTGTTAAAAAAAAAAAAATATCCACCAGGCCAAACGACTGCAGGCATACCACTGATCAGCTCATATTTGGTATCGTCTGAAAACTACTACGGAACATACTTCATAAGAGAGGAACATAGAATACAATTAAACTGCAGACAAACGTAAAAGGAATATCCAACAAGAAAGAACAGAGCAGTATGCAAAGCAGAACATCCAGTATCAGTTTCCTTGATGGAGAATACCCACATGACCTCTGGATCCGAGTCTACCCATATGGTCAGTACAAAATGCCGTTCGAAATGGAGGAGCACATAGAATACATAAATAATGCCGGTGACCCGACCACAGTAACAACAGGAAAGTTCTGCCATAACTATGATGGATACATCCAGGCAATCAAGATAGCACCAGAGAAATTACTAAATCCAAACCATGGCTCACAGCTTGTGGCGCAATTGATTGATTGATTTAGGAACCGACATCACAGCATTCGGGGCATTCGCGTCCCCATCCTCAGCAGCCAGCGAAGAGTTCCAACACTAATATTACCAGTAGCAATCTAATTATATGTCCGTCTCGCCTTTCCTCTGAGCGTCGATCGTCGGCCAGATCCCCTCGTCACTCCTAGCTGTCGCATTCTTGCCAGACCATGGTGACCCATTTGCTCCTCCGAGGTGTACACGAGCTCCCACAAGGCCGCAACCACGCCTGCCTTATCATGCATCAATACTCCACCAAGTTTTGCAGAGCCAGTCCATCTGTCCGCCTGTTCATTCCCCAGCACACCGGCATACCCCGGAGAAAAGATCCAGGCGATTCTTGCCACCCGTGACTTCCGAAGCGAAGCGAGCCTTTCTCCCCGAAGCTAGCCTGTCCTCACCCTACTCAGCATGCTTTCTGAGTCAGTTACAATCACGATGTGTGTGTGTGTGTGTGTGTAAGTGTGTGTGTGTGTGTGTGTGTGTGTGTGTCGTATTCTCCATCTAGCGGAAAGCTGCACTGACCGCCTCCACCTCCATTCTTCAGCTAGATGTTGTGGTATCATAGGCCAGGTTCTCCTGCACCAAACGTCGACCATTAGCTTTTGCTAAGAACCCCCAGGCACTTCTCCTGCCTCTCAACACCGAACCATCTGTGTATATAATCACATCAACCGGGCGAGCATTATCCTGAATTAGTTGCTAGATTTCCACTTCCGTGGCCCCTGCTGGCCAATCCCTGCACTCCCGGCTCAATGTGATCATAACTCTGCACAAGTGCTATTGACAGATGCAAAATCAGTACTTGAGGTTCTGGGAAATTGCCTACACAAGGTCACCATACATTGAATACTATCTCACTGTGGGGTGCCAGGAAACGAGAGAGATGATTAACTAGCTAAGGCTGGAGCAACAGGAGAGCTACCAACATAGCTCTCAAATACAACCAAAAGAAAAGAATCATCAAATCAGTCAAAAACCTACACCAGCACAAGATGATAACCATTTTATGGACACACCAGAATAAAACATTTCTGCTCATCAGAAAGGGGCACTGTCAATTACGCAACCATGTATGTGCAAAATTTAAGACTGGCGAATCAGTCATGAGCACATGTGGATTAGCGCCTCGGTCAGCAGATCAAATACTCCTAGGATGCCACGAATTCGATATATCTAGGTAAACCTTCTGGTCTAGAGAAACAACAGTGGAAGATAAACAATATGGACCAGTCAGAGAACTAAATTTGAGTTGCGTTGAGTTGATCTAAGAATCCATATCACTGCACTCTGGACATCTCATACGCGCTTCACTCCCTCGTTCTTCTTCTTCTTCTTCTTCTTCTTCTTCTTCTTCTTCTTCTTCTTCTTCTTCTTCTTCTTCTTCTTCTTCTTCTTCTTCTTCTTCTTCTTCTTCTTCTTCTTCTTTTCTTCTTCTTCTTCTTCTTCTTCTTCTTCTTCTTCTTCTTCTTCTTCTTCTTCTTCTTCTTCTTCTTCTTCTTCTTCTTCTTTGTCTCCCCTCCTCCTCCTACTCTTCTTCTTCTTCTTCTTCTTCTTCTTCTTCTTCTTCTTCTTCTTCTTCTTCTTCTTCTTCTTCTTCTTCTTCTTCTTCTTCTTCTTCTTCTTCTTCTTCTTCTGCTTCTTCTTCTTCTTCTTCTTCTTCTTCTAGTCCTTGCAGTGGGGCTTTGGCGATCATGACTGTCCAGCCTCCTGTCTCGCGCACAGCCAATCATTTCTGATACTGATGTTCCTCAATGCCATAAAGTCAGACTGACCAGCATCTTCTCTATTGGTCTTCCCTTGCCTCCCTTCCCCTTTAATCTTCTCTTTGTGACCACACACGACAGGTTTCCCCTTTTCATGACATGCCCAAATAATATGGACTGTCTTTTTCTGATTAACGAAATCTTTCAAGATATCTTCATTTCTCTTTCTGTCCGTCTATGGCAGTGTTTCCCAACGTGGGGCCCTACGCTCCCACAGGGGGGCAATTCGATTGTTAAGGGGGGCAATTCGAAAATGGAAGAAATCGGCTGAATATAACAAAACGGGGAGACTTGAGACTGAAGTTAACTAAATTGGAACCTGACATAAGATCTCTTTGCAGCAAGCATCAAGCGCAAGGATCTCACTAAATTTAAATAATAAATAATTACTAATAATTAAAATAATATATAAAAATCTTTCATTAAAATTATTTTGTACTTGAATTTCAGTTCTCCATTATATGTTTTGAAAATCTACTTACTGTGTTTGCTCAATAATTACCTAGTGATTTCTTCCTAAAACCTATCATTCAAGTTTCTTTAGTGAACATTTCAATTTTTGAATTTTTGAATATTAAAAATAATGTATATGTTGAGGGGGGGGGGGGGCGTGGGGCGGGGGATGGGGGAAATATGAATTTTAGAAAGGCTTAAGTGGGGCATGGCACAAAAAAGGTTGGGAAACACTGGTCTATGGTGTTCTCGTCATTCGTCTATAAAACCACACCTCCCCAGCTTCCACATAATTTCTAACTTGTCTACTAATTGTACATGATTTGTTTCCGTAAATTAGAACTGGCTCAATACAGTTCTTTAGAACGCTTAAGAAGAAGGAAATGAGGTTAAATGTCGATATGTGTGTAATAAATATAGGGCTTGCACTATATTTCCCTTACGCGTCTAGAAATATGAAAAAGCCCCTTTCGTTTACTTCAGCATACACTCAATACACCCCGGGGAGTCAGAAGCGGCACTTTACACACATTCGCATCAACAAGCAAAGAGTGGAACTTACTGCTTCATTGCGAAATTTAAACATTATACACGCACTAACTGGCGCGAGCTCTGACCACAGACACTGTCTCAGATTAAGCGTCCAACACGGCGAATCTTCAGAACACTCAAGTTCATCTGCCAAGCGCCAGAAACTGCGCGCACCTATCCCAGGTTGAATCGATGGCTACTGAGAACACAAGTCTGCATATGGAGGTGCCAGAAGAACCGTTTGAGGCTTGTTTGGAGTAAGACAGTAATATTTAAAGCTGTTAGCAGACTTAGACGTAAAGCACTGTGTCAAGTAGAAAGTAAATAAAGAATCATTCTCCACATTATGAGGTATTTGAGCATGTGCTGTTAGACCAGTATTTCCAGACTAATTGGTACTCCAAGGGTGATGTTAATATTATCACACCTGTAGATTTTACATTACATAATATTTCCTAGTATCCATTTAGGCTCTCCCCCGATGGTGTTTCCACCTTGTCGTGGTGAGGGAACTTGAGTTTCAGGTCCTTTTGCTTTTATTCACCCCAAACAAAAGGGAATCCCAGGGTACGACGTCACATCCAGGGCTTCCCTGTGTTGCGCCGAACATTCAGGGGGTTTCCGTGTGTTGCGCCGTAGCTCGGTGCGCAATTCTATGCGGCGGTGTGCGCTATTCTTTCACTTTCCGGTTAGGGTTAGGGGTAGGGTTAGGGATAGGGTTAGGGTTAGGGTACACACAACCCTAACCCTAATCCTAACCCTACCCCTAACCCTAACCGGAAAGTGATTTGCAGGACCGATGCAAATGAGGATCAAAGGGAGACAGACACACAGAAACGGATTGCCACAGCCCCAAAGAAACAACACTGTGGCGTGGAGCAATTGAAACGCACTGACACGCACTCCAGCCGAACACAGGGAGATCACCGTCGGCGCTAAATATAGCTGGTGACGCTAAATATAGCTCACGAAGTTTGTTTGGGGTGAATTAAAGCAAAAGTACCGAGTTTCTCAATGACCCTGAGAGCCATGCCGGCGGTAGCGTAGCTACCAGCAGGGCCTCCCAAGCCGGACACGTCAAAGGGTAGAGACAAGACAAAGAGAAACACCCTGGTCCTCCAGATTGGGGGTTGAGGCGTGGGGTTAATACCCCCACTTTTGAAAAAAACCATTTTTGTTACGAAACAGATACATGAGCCTCGATTTCGGACTGACTTATTTGGACATCGACATTGGAACGTTAAAGGACTTTTGAGATTTGGAACATGGAATGTACGGACACTATATAGAGCTGGAGCGGCCGAAGAACTAACCCGGGAGCTGGTTGAATATCAAATGGATATAACAGCAATTCAAGAAATAAGGTGGCCAGGAGAGGGTACTTTAGAGCAAAATGGAATGATTATAGTATATGGAGGAAACACCCAAAATAAACATGAATTAGGAACAGGATTTGTCATCAAAAAAGAGTTACGGGGGAACGTTATAAATTTTAAAGCTGTTAATGACAGGATTAGTAAATTATGAATAAAAGGTAAATAGAAAAATATAACGATGATTAATGTACATGCACCTACTGAAGAGAAAGAAGATGATATTAAAGAAGACTTTTATAATGATCTGGAAGATGTCATAGAAGAAACCCCCAAACAGGACATCCTGATTGTGCTGGGAGACTTCAATGCAAAAATAGGTAGAGAGCAAACTAATAAAAAAAGTGGCCGGTATGGAAAGCCTACATACAACTTCAAATGATAATGGATGGAGAGTCATCAACCTGGCAGAAGCCAAAGGACTGCAGATTAGCAGTACCAGACTACAAAGAAAGGATATACACAAACAA
>JACEFZ010028263.1:5000-62500 GCA_014155875.1 Cepaea nemoralis | reverse complement strand
TTCTTCTTCTTCTTCTTCTTCTTCTTCTTCTTCTTCTTCTTCTGCTTCTTCTTCTTCTTCTTCTTCTTCTTCTTCTTCTTCTTCTTCTTCTTCTTCTTCTTCTTCTTCTTCTTCTTCTTCTTCTTCTTCTTCTTCTTCTTCTTCTTCTTCTTCTTCTTCTTCTTCGTTTCCTTCTTCTCAGAATACGCATACCATATCTGCATTCCAGACAGAGCCCAACATGCGGTCCACCTGACAAGCCAATCTTCATCTCCACCGCGGAGGCTGACGCAGCTTCGAGACCCGACTGCTATACCAAAGGTGTCAAGGTAACCGGTATTACTTTGATCTTCGCCTTGCTTGTCTGACTGTCTCCTTTAACTCCATGAAAGTCTTCTTTTACTCTGAATACCTTCTTTTAATCTGAATGTCTTCCTTTATTCTATGAAAAGCCTACTTTACTTTGTGAATGTCTTCTTTTACTCTAGGCCAGTGGTTCTCAACCTTGTTAGGCCCTACCTAAAAATTTGGCCCGTGCCCCCCCCCCTTCCCCTTTCACCATATTTTCAGGATGTCACCCCCCCCTTTTCGTATTTCCAACCTAACCCCCCCCCCCCCCCCCCGTCCCCACCTCACCCCGACACAGTATACATAATAATGGAAGCTAAATTTAATAGCACATACTAAAACAAGTCTAGCGTCCAAATAAAACGTGATTTGTGCGTCTACTTACTTTATAAAATGAATTTTAGAAGGATGAGACGTACAGAACCGTAAAGTATGAAGGGAAAAACAATATCAAGTAATCGGTTCTTGTATTAACGAGATCTTGAAATAATCTTAATTTCCCCCCCCCCCCCCCCTGGAAACCCTAAAATTCCCCTTGGGGGGGGGGGAATTCCCCACCGATTGAGAACCACTGGTCTAGGCAGTAATAATGCATTTTCTTTAAGGACGTTGCGATCAACCCCAACATCTATTAACTGTTTTTGATTAAATATTGAGCACAACCCACTACTGGCAACGCTGATCGTATTCTGGTATGAACCTAAGGCCTATCCACGTCAATGTGGAAGCACTAGACTCGAGTTTCGCTCTCGTTTGAGCTCGTCAGTAGTGAATATCCTTGACCGGACTCGGAAACAAACCCCGAATCACTGCCGTGTGAAGAGTGTGTGTAACCACTAGACCACGCGGCACACGCTGGACAAGGCCAAATTATCACAACAGAATATTACAACGTCACCCATCGTAGGCTGTAGCTCAAGATTGTTTCTGATTTAAACTAGGCTATTTACGAAATTAGTAAATCAGTAGTTTGTAATTACTTTGTGAAAGTCGACGCCTCATACCATAGAAAGCAACGCAAAGCGGTTTGCTTTCAAATCGCTTGCGGTTGATTTCCAGCCCTCGACTCGGTATGTCGGGAAAGTGTGAAACACCAATTCAAGATACCCTAAATCATAGCACCACTACACTATGCAGTACAACTTCTTCTTGTCATACCCGTGTGTTTCCCTGGCACAATGGGATGCAAAGACTGGCACCTTGCCGTCTTCACAGACGATAGTTTGTAACATCGCACAAAACCGGGGCTGAATTTAGAGACCATGTGTTGCCCATGCAGCATGATCCCTCTCTCCGCCTGCCTAGTTTACTCCAAGGGAAAGGTAACATCAATACGTCTGGAACAAGACAAGCCGCAGATGTTGCTGGATCAGCAAAGCAATGACCGCCTGTCGGAGCTTCCATCCTAGACCAGCTGCCGACCATGGCCTGGGGCCTGGTCTGCACTGCCATGCCATGTAGTCCTTAGGTTGCATTTCTTTGCCCTGGGTTAAGGCTTGTACCCTGCCAGCTGCGTTGCTCTACCCAAAGCCGTTGGCACAATGTGGGGTGTCGGCTTTGGTGAGCGCCGCCCAACATTCGGAGCTAACAGAAAGAGGTAGCAGCGTCTACTGTCATACGTTAGCTCAGTCATATCTGACTAAGAGATGACCTGCAAGGGATGCAAAGAATAGTAAAGAAACACTAAGGCAACAGTTAAGAGAAATCCGCAATTGTCAACATACAATTTCCTGCTATATGTCTGTGATGTAATACAGCTATCACATTTTGTATGTATACCTGAGAGCATAGAGAACTAGGTGGTCCATCTTTCAATCACTTTAGCAAACGACGAGCCCGAGCGTCAATCGGCGATCAACCCCGCTCATAACATTAACAACTCTATTCTGTAAAAAGCGGTTAAAGAGTGTTGGCGTGAGACTGGCTACAGAATCCAGTAGAAAACTTTAGCTGCAAAATAAAATCTAACCAACCAAGAACAAGTTTACAAAGGAAGTGCTGTGAACTGGTTGGCTCCATTTTGGAATTTACGTGTTAACGGAGAAGAAGCTCTACATACAGTTGCTTGCGTGCTCACACTCCCGTGTATTGATTTACTACCCCATGGCAGACCGTATTCATACGGCCCTTAAACTAGAAATCAGTTTCGTTTGATTGGTGAGCGATCATGAAATCCAAATGGAAATTAGAAGGCAATTAGGTCTGAAACCAGTCATGCACTACATTAAAGAACAATAGATTAAATGGTCATCTTCTTCTTCCTCCTCCTACTCTCCTTTTCCCTCCGCATCCTACTCCTCGTCTGCTTCTTTTTCTTATTCTTCTTCCTTCTCCTACTCTTCTTATGCTTACATATTTCTCTTCATAACAGGTTCAAATCATCTTTGACCATCTACTTCTAATTTCTCTAATCAATGTTACCATCATCACCATCATGTGCCATGGCGAAAAACGTGAGGATTCACGTTTTGCCATCTCACACGATAACCAGAGTCGCTGATCAGCTCTATGTTTTTGTCTCATTTATGCCATATGGCCAGACCATCTAGATATTTACCTCTTTGCCCTCCTAACATTGTTCTTTTCCCCCTCAATCTTGCTAGTTGACACCAAGCTCCCCAGTTTATTTCTTCTCATAACGTGCCTAAAATATCTTAATCTTACAATATAATCACATTTTGTACATCCAATTCCACAGGGTTACGGAGGTCCACCCCAGCATCCTTTATTCACAACAACAAACAACAGCTACGGCCGGATCCATGCTCCGCCGGAGCTCAACCCTAAAAAATTCCCCAAGAACTCCAGGTTCACCTCAAGCCGTAGCTCTAGTGTGATGTTCAAGGACACACACTTTACTACAAGCTTGGACTAATCAATTCCTGGTTTTGAATCGTTGATTCACCCGCGATTATTGTTTAAGCTTGTTAATAGTATATTTTGAATAACATATTTTGATTTGTTTCTTCGCCTTCAAATTTTTACAAGCTTGTACATCAAAGAGAAACTATTTCAAAGAATTACAATGTTTTATTTTCCATTTGTCTTCACTTTTTTATTTATTTATCTGCTATCTCCTTTATCACATCTGCTGCTGCTGCTGCTGCGGCTTCTTCTTCTTCTTCTTCTTCTTCTTCTTCTTCTTCTTCTTCTTCTTCTTCTTCTTCTTCTTCTTCTACTACTACTACTACTACTACTACTACTACTACTACTACTACTACTACTACTACTACTACTACTACTACTGCTGCTGCTGCTGCTGCTGCTGCTGCTGCTGCTGCTGCTGCTACAACAACAACAACTACTACTACTACTACTACTACTACTACTACTACTACTACTACTACTACTATTATTATCACTACTACTATTGCTACTACTAGTATTACAACTATCACTAATACTACTCTCCTTTTTTCATATCCTTTTTACAGGACATCGCCGTCAACATCATCATTTTACTGCTCTTGTTGATGTCTTGGCAAGTTTAGGCTCAGTAGTTAGCCATTGCTTTCTGAACGATCGCCCTCCCTCCCCCATACCAATTCGTTAAAACCCAGCGCAACACGGTGTGCTGCTAAATCACCTACTACTACTAATACTACTATCACTACTACCAGTAGTACTATAACTACTACTACTACTACTACTACTACTACTACTACTACTACTACTACTACTACTACTACTACTACTACTACTACTACTACTACTACTCCTACTACTACTACTACTACTACTACTACTACTACTACTACTAGTACCTCCCCTACTCTCCTTCTTCCATTCTTGTTGTTGATGAAGTTGTTGTTGTTTGCTGTTGTTTGTTGTTGTTGTTGTTGTTGTTGCTGCTTCTGCTGCTGCTGCTGCTGTTGTTGTTGTTGTTGTTGTTGTTGTTGTTCTTCTTCTTCTTCTTCTTCTTCTTCTTCTTATTATTATTATTATTATTATTATTATTATTATTATTATTATGCCTCTGCTACTGCTGCAGCCGCCGCTGTTTGGAGTGGAGGTGTAAACGACCATATTTATGTCACAATGATTCATATCGTCCTAAGTGCTCCAGTTCCCGCCCTTAGACCACACCATGAGAATAAAAACACAGCCATCGCTGAGAGTGCACGGTGCCCGTCTCAGGTTCAGAATGTGCAGAGTTCGACCCCCGCACAGAGCTGGACATTTTTCCAAGAGCCACTGGTATGTAATGATATCACGCGCCCATCTGATGTCTCGGGTAGTGAGATCGGATACATAGACGTCTCGAGTAAGGGCGTAAAACAGTAGGTTCCCAAGTTGTGCACTTTAAAATTCCCATGGCAGTTGTAAATCGCAAAGAGACTCACTGGGAGTCTGTGGCAAAGTGGTCAAGTCGTCTGCGGGCTCCGAAATTCGTGGGTCCGATTAAGGGTCGCGTCCTTCGGTTCCCGAGTGCATTTTTTCGGAAACTCCTGAGGGTCGTCGCTGGAGCTATGGAGTGTGTGCTTTGTGCAACGCTTTCCGCGCTGCGGAAAGAGATTAAGCTATATGGGATAAAATCCTGGTGCATAATTGGGTGACCCACTTCCATCGACAGGAACAAAGAAGAAGGGGAGGGCACAGTTCACGAAGACCGCAGCACTAACTAGGATCCCCGCGTGGGTCAACTGGATCTCTTACACATGCTATTGCTATATTTTAAACATCATAAAATACATTAAATATTATTTTCTTCGTAGAAATGTTATTGTTGTGCTTTCTCTTTCTTGATGATCTCTTTTTAAATTAGTTTATTGTTGCGCTATTCTTTCCCTTATTTCTTTTGCATGGATGTGAAACGATGAAAATTAGCAGTTAAATTCATACAAGAGACAACATTGCAGTTATAGACATATTTCAAGCGAACGAAAGAAGTAAAAGAAGCAGACAAGCTGGAAAACATCACACGGCAGTAGAAATGTAGTTTCATAGGAAAATGCAAAGAATCCATGGACAGTCAGAAAAAAACAATGAATAAGTCCTACAGGAAGCAAATGAAAACGGTAAACTGATTAGAGAAATTGGACGTAGACTGTCAACATTTTTGGGGCACGTAATGTGAAGCATAAACTAGAGAACTTGATGACAACTGGCAAGATTGAGGTGAAAAGAATATAATGAAAACGGAGAGGTAAATATCTGGATGGCTTGTCCACGTGACATGGTCGAGACAAGAACACAGAGCTGACCCACGACTCATACAGATGGCGAAACATGAACGCCCACGCTTATCGGCATGGCACATGATGGTTTTGATTCTGTTCCCTATTCATTTGATATTGTACCAGTTTGTTGTTTTGCTGCTCATGCTGAAATAATTTGGTAAAGTACCCAGTGTTTTGTTGTGGTGTTCTTTCCCCAATAGTTTCATGTTTTGCATATCCTTTACATGATATCGCTGTCAACATCAGCATCTTTCAGCTGATTGTTGATTTCTTGGCAAAATTACGCTAAGTACTTTGCCATTGCTTTAATAGTTTCATACTATATAAATATATTGTGCACTGTTAATTTCCAAATTATTTGGTTCTATATCAGTATGTTTTATTGCGCTATTTTTCCCTGATTGAGTTGAGTTGAGTTGAATTGAACTAAAAACCGACATCACTACACTCAGGACATTCCCAGACGCGCTCCGTCGCCTCGTTCAACAGCTAGCGACGAGTCATACTACTAATCGTTCCCATCGCTATCTGATTGAAAGTTCTTCATGTCTTCCCTCTCAGATTTGCGATCCTGCCAGAACCCCTGCCGATCCCCTACAATCTCATTCTTTCCACATACGGGTTCTCAATCTGTTCCCCCATCTTCTCCATCTGATCCCAAAGGGCACGACCATCTCTCCCTTATCCATAGGTAATCTACCACCAAGAGGTGCATTTCCTGCCAGCCTATCAGCCTGTTCATTCCCCCTTCCCCCGCACTCCCATTGATAAAAATGCAAAAAATACCATGGACAGAATGTAGATGATCGAATGTCCCATGAGACCATCAAAGCCGTAGTGAGTTCTATGGTATTGATTAGCACTAATAGAAGCTCGAAACCTGTTTATTCGCCCGTACTCCCTCATGGCCAGGGCAAAAAATCCATACAATTCTCACAATATGTGACTTCTGAAGCGAGGATAGCCATTCCACATGAACCATTCCTTTCTCGACCTAACTACTTCTTGAGTCCGTAATGAATTAGATGTGTGTTTCAGTGGTCTCCTCTAACCAACGGTATGCCGCTGTTACTGCTCCCACCTAAATTTTCATTCTGGTGTGTGGAGATGTGTGTTTGGATGAGAAGATGTGTGGGTATGGGTGGGTGATGTGTGAGTGGGTGAGGGATGTGCGTGTTTTGGTGTGGGATGTGTGTGTGTTAGGGGTATGTGTGTGTGGTTGGGGGTGTGTGATTGGGTGGGTGGAATATGTGTGTGTGTGTGTGGGCGAGTCTGTGTGCGTTGGGATATGTTTGAGTGAGGAGTTGTGTGTGGATGGGGATGTTTGTGTGGGTGGGTGTGAGATGTCTGGGGTGGTGAGGGGATGTGTGAGTGGGTGGGGGCATGTGTGGTGGGTGGGGGATGTGTGATGGGTGGGGTGTGGGTATGGGTGGGTTATATGTGAGTGGGTGAGGGATGTGTGTGTGGGTTGGTGCAGGATGTCTGTGTTAGAGGGGAGGATGTGCTACATAACATGATAATATCCATTGTTTATGCTTACAACATTCATTTGACAATGTTTGTTTTCCTACGTAAATGTATCATGCACTGTTGATGAACGAAAGATGAGTGATTGGAAGGGCCGAATGTAAGACGGGCATACGTGCCCAATTTGTAACCCTTTTAAAATAAATTTCAAAAAGTTCAAAGTTCATAGTTCTGGATTTCGAAGTCTCATACGCCAGACTCTCCTTTTTTAAGTATCATCCATTAGCCTTGGCGATGAAACCCTAACTACTACGTCTGTTTCTCACCACTGACCCATCGGTGTAGATCACCATGTCACATTGATGTGTATTACTCTGGATCAGTTGTTGCACTTAAACTCTCCGAGGCATGCTGCCCATTATCTGCACTCACGACCCAGTGTTACTATTACCTTGTGCCAGTCCGACATGTCTTCCCTTTACTTTAACCCACTCTTTTTCACGACTGATGGTCTCTAGATCACACACCTGACGTATAGATAGTTCTGCCTGTGCCATTCTACATGACCTGCCTCGTCTCAGTCTATGACCCTTCACCATATCCATGGCTTCATGCAAGGGGTGATTCCTGATACTGTGATACTATACCTTTATGTTTTGTTGCGCTGTTTTTCCACGATCCTGTGGTAGTATACTTCTAGGTTTTGCTGTGCTGTTCAATCCCTAATAAATTGGTACTATACCACTAAAATGGAAATAAATCAGGACAGGATGAAGGAATGGTTGGATGAAGAGTGGAGGGAGTGGAGAAGAGGGAGAGACAGGAAGAGAGGAAGTAATGGAGGAAGATAAGAATGAAGAAAGGAAAGAAGGATATAACAACGAAACCTGAATATAACAATGAAACACGAATATAACATTGAAACATGGATTGATTTGATTGATTGATTGATTTAGGAACCGACATCCAACACTCGAGCCACTCCCATAAGCGCTCCATCCCCATCCTCAGCAGCCAGTGAAGAGTTCGAACACCAATAGTACCAGTAGCAATCTGATTATATGTCCGTCTCGCCTTTCCTCTGTGGGTCGAGCGTCGGCCAGATCCCCTCGTCACTCCTCGCTGTCTCATTCTTGCTAGACCATGGTGATCCATTTGAAACATGAATATAACAATGAAACATGGATATAACAATGCAACATGGGTATAACAATGAAACCAGGATATCCCCCTCCCCCCGCGATGTGTCTCCACCTTGCCGCGGTGGGGGGGGGGGGGGGGGGGGGCTTGCGTATCCCAATGACCCCAAGAGCTAAGCCGACCGAATCAAAAAACAACTATGTGTCGGACCAGATTTGGGCTATGGGCCAGACCAAGAGAGACACAACCTGCTGCTCTGAAGGCAGACTGAGGATAGCAGTCAAAAGTTCAAATCAGGCGCACGAAGGCAGACATTCTTGGTCCGGACACATACTCTAAGGATCTCAGCTGAGGGACATGGCTGAACGCCTCTAAGCTATAAACCCTCGGATGTGAGAGCCGGGCCGATACTCACCTACTACAAAATGGAGGTAAGAGACTGAGTACGCTACATGCTTAGATCAGATACCTGTTCGAAGGCTCTCAGCTGGGGGATATAAGGGATCCCCGGATGAGAGGGCCTGGCCGTCACTCGCTCCCTGATGCATGGAGGTAGTGTGCCGAGCAGGCAGCATATGTAGCCTACCTCGTGAGTGATACTTAAAGTGGCAAAGTGGTTCAGTCGCACGAAGTGGTTACCATGAAAGTTTGTAACTACACGCATAGAGTGAGAGTAGTCAAAAGTGGAAAAAATCTCAAAAACACGAAATGGAAAGCTTGTTTGGCGAATCCATCACGTGGAAGTCCGAAGAGAAACCTTGATGAGTGAATGTCGTCCGCAGACTGTCTGACCCTGGTTTATGTGGGGAGCGACCAGTGGTAAAACGAAATGCCCAATACATGGAAGTGAGGAATTAAAGCAGCCATGAGCAGGATGTGGCGATTCTTCGGGTGAACACAGTCTCAGAGCAATATGTGCAGGCTCTGCAATTATGGAAGCCTCCTTGGATATCGGGGAATGCCCATGGTCTGCCCCTGCCTTCACTTGAGGGTTGACCGTGATGTGATGTCTTTGACCGTTCTACCTTGACCAGCTGAGATGTGAGCGACACGACAAAACATGTCTCTCGAAACCTTCAGGACAGTTACCCTAATCAAAAACGCCCGCCAAAGTCGGATATGCAGGCCTAAGGGTGTCAAATTAAAACTGGCACAACGCAAAAACGTCCGAGTGAAATGTCATACGTGCCCGGAACAGCTCTGACTATCTAGTTTTCCTGAATGTCCGTGTGACCGGAATAGCTCTGATTAGCTAGTTTTCCGAATGTCCTTGTGACCGGAACAGCTCTGACTAGCTAGTTTTCCGAATGTCCGTCGTGCCCGGAACAGCTCTGACTATATATGTCTTCCGAGCAGAACGAATAGCACATCAAAAGCTCGCTGAGTGGATACTGTCTGCAGACCGGCCCGTAGCGAACGAAATGCCCAATATACTGAAGTTTAGTTTTTTTTATAGTTTTTTTATGCATATATGCTCATATACTGAAGTGAGGAATTAAAGCAGCCATGGGCAGGACGTGACGATTCCCTCGGTGAGCCCAGCACCAGAGCACTATGTGTCGGCTCTGCAACTATGGAAGCCGCCCTGGATGGCGGAAAATGCCATGGACTGTCCCTGCCTTTCCTTGAGGACTGACAGTGAAGTATTCGACCGTTCTAGCTTGACCAGCTGGGATGTGGACGGCATCACAAAAGCGAGAGTCCCCCAGCATTGTTAACCTGGTCAAAAGTGCACGCTAAAGTCAGATGTATTGGCCTACGGGTTTCGGCCCAAGGGTGCCTAACAAGACACACCGCAATTACATCTGAAAAAACACTCCGGATGAACGCAGCAGAAGAAGAAGAAACCAGGATATAACAATGAAATATGGATATAACAATGCAACACAGATATAACATTGAAACATGGATGTAACATTGAAACATGAATATAACAATGCAACATGGATATAACAATGAAACATGCATATAACAATGAAACAGGCTGGAGATTGACTGTAATTTAATTTTTCACTAAGCAGTGTCCTGCAATGAGTCTGTGGGGTGACAGAACGATCATGCATTGTAGTTCTGAATGTACGGATGAATATATGGCCAGTCTTTCGCTAATTAACAGGCGTGAAAGCTTCATCCGACGGTCCCGACAATATTATCGGCATAGTCCCTTATCAGATTCGCTAATGAGCCCGCCAGACTGACAATAGATCCTTGATATTCAGGCCAGTTGTGGGGAGAGCTCATTCTACACAAAGCTCAATAAATAATTAACTAAGTGGTAGAAAAATGTTAAACAGTCACAGGGTTTCTAATCTCAAGAGTTCCTAAATAGTTCTCAACCATGCATGCTGGAATATCTTCTTCACCAGAGCATTCATTATTGGAATCGGATTCCTCTTTCGGATGGGTGCAGTGTGAGGTAGTATCAGAAGAGGCATCCTTGTCGCCTAGAGCCGGGCTTTCGGAAGTAGGATTCGCAGCTTCCGTCTCTGAGTTATCCAGGTTTGAATCTGAGCAGCTTTCTCCACTAAAGCTGTTCGTTACGTGTGGTTCTGAATTTGTTGAATCAGACGAGGCGTTGCCAACAGATGATCCAACAGTTCCATCTTGTGAATCTTTATCCTGGCGCGGTTCTAGAATGTTGCCCAAGGCAGTAGAGCCAGATTTGAGATTAACATCATTTAAAGCCTCAGGGTTTGCTGGGATTCGAACTATACGCTGTATGAGTCCGGTGTTGGAACACTCGTTGGACAAGAGATAAGATGTCGGAAGTGCATCATCGTCTTTGGAATCTTTCGTTGACAAGGCGCTGGTCGGAGATGCAAGACATGATTGGGCGTGGACCAGTTCAAGCTGGGCAGATCTTTTCTTTGGCATCGAAAGCTCCAGGCGTTTCCAGAACTGTTCATGCTCCTTAGAGAATACAGAATGTAAATATATATATATATATATATATATATATATATATATATATATATATATATATATATATATATATATATATATATATATATATATATATATATATATATATATATATATATACCTGGTGTCTGTAAAATCTCACCACACTTTGTCTATAGAACAAATCTGAAAAACGAAGTACATGATATCTTTAAAAAATGTGCTCCACAGTCCATCGTGAAGCAATCGCTGCGAAGCAATCTGCAGCGAATGGCTGTCGTCTGCTGGAGTAATTCTTTGGACTTCAAACAGAATGGTGTTATCAACAGAAGAAAGAAATTTTTGGTTGAACAAGTGTTTCGAAATGGCGGTCGATACAAAGATTTTTAGCAAGATTTCATGATAAACAATGTTAGATAGATTGACAGATAGAGAGAGTTAAAAACAGTAACACTGTAACACATCATACATGTCGTATGAGGGACAGGGATAGACAGAAAGACACACAGACAGAGAGTCAACGTGTCAACATTCATTCATTGGCACCTTGCCTTCCTGGCAGACGATAGTTTGTTACATTGTGCTTCAAAAAGGCATAATAACTACAACCCATGGCGGTAACATATGTGACTGATCAGATCAATTCGCGCTGTAAATGTTCGTTCACGGTAGATGCATGTGAACACATGGTCATTTCCACCATTTTGCACCGTTTTACGTCTCGCACGCTCGGTGTGTGACTTATTTGCAATCATTTTCTCCTTTGTCTTTATCCCATTTCTGATATTTGCCCTCCATGCAACACATTCAGCGGCGACTTGCTCCCAATGTGCATTATCAATGCCTTTATCAACCATGTACCGCTTACACACATCTTTGTATCGTAGTAGAGGCCGATCCTGAGATCTCTTACCGTCATCCATCCTCCTAACGTGTCATATCCATCTAATTCTACGAAGACTGAGCATGGAACAAACCGTCACACAGCCTGATTTTCCAATATTTCAGTATTTGTGATTTTGTCTTGCCACTTAATACCAAGTATTCTTTGCAGACATCGCATATGAAAGCTGTTTAAACGTTTCTCTTGGTGTGAGTAAGTTGACCAGGCTTCACTGCCATAAAGACGAGTACTAAGGACACAGGCTTGATAGACAAGGACTTTTGTTTTTGAAGTAAGCTACCTGTTCTCCCAGACTCTTTTTCTTAACCTCTTCATTGTTGTTGCTGCCTTACCAATCCGGATGTTGATTTCCTGATCTAGGGATAATTTGCTATTTACCACTGATCCTAGATATGTAAAATGGTCTACCATTCTAGTTCGGCGTCGTCAATAAAGAAGCTAAGACGATTGAGTTCGGCATCAATCACAGCCGTTTTTCTCACATCGTCAATATTAGTCAGGTCAGTGGAAAATTCTGGACACATGGTTCTTACGTTTCAGGTTGCAAGCCGTAGCTTGAGGTTTCTATTTTTCTTTTTAGTAGTACCTGTGCATTGGTTTTACAGCCTGCGATTCAGATTTTGTCCTAGCTCCAAGCACCCAGTGAAGCAGGCAGACTGTGGCGGATCAGCACCCAATTTGCCGGGGGCTGCCCAGCTTGAGGCAGATCGTAGCTGATCAGTGACACCTGTAGGTGTCTCCCACCGTCAGAGGTAACCCGTGCCTTCTTCCCCCCCCCCCCCCCCCCCCCCCCCCCCCCCCCCAATGTCTACGCCAATTGACAAGGAATTATAACCCTTAACTCTCGCTTTGATTCCAAGACCGGTTAAGACCAGGGATGGAGTTATGCCTCTCCATAGCACAAAGCACGGACTAAAATATAGAGACCATGTGTTGCCCATGCAGCATAATACCTCTCTCGACCTGCCTAGTTTAATCCAGAGGAATGGTAACACCAATACATCTGGAATAAGACAAGCTGCAGAAGCTGACGGGTCAGCAAAGCAATGCTCTAACTGTCCGCCTGTCGGAGATTCGATCCTAGACCAGCTGCCAACCAAGGCTTAGGGCCTGGTCTGCCCTGTCATGACATTTTGTCTTTAGGTTGCATTTCCTCGCACCAGGATAAAGCTTGTACAAAATCAATTGTGTTCTTCCTCCCGAAGCCGTTGGCACAATGTGGGGTGTCGAGTTTGGTAAGCGCAGCCCAATATTCGGCGCTAACAGAAAGCAGGTAGTACCGTCTACTGTCATACGGTAGCTCAGTCATATCTGACTAAGACCTGACTGTCAACAAGACAAATGAAAACGCATACATATAGACAGTTAGCCAGCCATTCAACAAGACAAGGGAAGGACAGGCAGAAAGACAGACAGAGGGATAGACAGTCAGTTAACATTCCTACATGATAAATGAAAAAAGATAGACAGACATAGGGTTAAACAGACAGCCAGCCAGTAAGTTAACATATTTACACGACAAATAGACAGGCAGTCAGACAGCCAACAATAGAACAAATTAATACACCAACAGACAGTTAGCCAGCTATTCAGCAAGACAAATGACTCCACAAACAGACAATCAACCAACTAAGCAGCAATATAAAAAAAGACACAGGCATACAGACAAATAGTCAAACGGTCAGAAAGTTATATCGACATACATACAATTAGATAGACATACAGACTGACAAATCGATGGACACATAGAAAGACAGACAGATAGGCAGGTAGGCAGACAGACAGGCAGCAGACAGACCGACAGACAGACAGGCAAGGCAGACAGACAGACAGACAGACAGACAGACAGACAGGCAAGGCAGGCAGGCAGGCAGACAGACAGACAGACAGACAGGCAAGGCAGGCAGGCAGGCAGGCAGACAGACAGACAGACATATAAACCGACCGAATGACAGACAGACAGACAGGCAAGGCAGGCAGGCAGGCAGACAGACAGACAGACATATAAACCGACCGAATGACAGACAGACAGAAAGTCAGACAGGCAGACAGACATACACACAGACAGGCAGTCAAACAAGGCAGACAGACAGACAGACAAACGTACAGACCTACAGGTAGGTATGCACGCACGCAGACAGGCAGAGAGACAGGCAGATATACAGACAGGCAAGGCAGACAGACAGTCAGGTAGACTAGCAGACAGATAGATAGACAGGCAGGCTGGCAGGCAGACACACTGATTGACTGACTGGCTGACAACAGATAGACAGGGGGACAGACAGGAAGGCAGGCAGGCAGGCAAGCAGACAGACCAACAGACAGGCAGATAGGCATGTAGGCAATGCAGACAGACAGACAGACAGACAGACAGACAGACAGACAGACAGACAGACAGACGATAGAGTACCTGTTCATTAGAACACTTGCTCGGATACTCCAACCAGGTAACCGTCCTCAGGATGCTCTTGAGTGTCTCATCTATCTGACTCCTGATAGAGCTGACGTCACCTGCCAAGGGAGAAGCACATGGAATGAACATATTGGAGCCGCGATGACGTACTCCACAGTGCGATGACGTACTCTTCAGTGCGATGACGTACTCCTCAGTCGAATGACGTACTTCTCAGTCGAATGACATACTCCACAGTGGAATGACGTACTCCTCAGTGCGATGACGTACTCCTCACTGCCATGACGTACTCCTCATGAGTAGGATTACCAAGACAATACGTTATTGCTTGTCCTTTACAGGACGTTACAACCACCCCAACCATCATAAGAATTTGTTACATATCCTGTACAGGAAGTCGCGGTCAACTCCAGAATTATTCTGGCTGTATGTGATTTCTTGGCAAGTTTACGTTCAGTAGTTTGCCATTGTTTTTGAACGACCGGCACCCATACCATTTCATGAAAACAAACGTAAGGTGGTCTGCTGCTAAATCGCCCACAGCTGTGTCTGAACGTGATATGCGGGATTACGAGCTGCGTCAGTAACGCCTTCGCCACGGAGACGGCTGCTTGTAAATTGCCAAGCAATGTTACGTTGGGTAGTTTGCCATTGCTTTATCAGAAGTCAGCATTTTAGTCATAACCGTGACACACCCCTACTTCCCATTTTCCGCCATCCTTTGTTGATGGTCCAAAACTATTTTTGTTTGGCACAGAATCTGTTAAACTTCTCAGCCGTGGCGCCCTGTTACCAAGACAACAGTCCTAGGTTTAATGTCCAGCTGTAGGTTAGCATAGCCGAATGGATACGAATGCGCGTTCTTAAACATCCGGTGTGTTGATGCCGAGGTTAGGGGTTCAACCCCTACACAGGATAGTTGGACTAAAATGTTGATCTATCGTCCTTGACTTGGGAACGTAAATTACAAGTACCTCTGAAGGCGAAGGACACTGTTAATAGGGAAAGCTCATCCACATGCAAACTTCAGTCCAGCACTACTAGAAGTGGTGTGTATGGACTACTCTTGAGTTCAAAGCGGGAGGGCGCCAAAATCAAATGTCCAGTTTTGCAGGATTAGTCTCCCAACCATCACGGCTCTGTTTATCGACCAAAGTTCGAAAATTGATGCTTGCTAATTTCCAGAGTGTTCTAGACATTGTTCGGGAGGAAAGACAATGAGGAAGGCACTTGGCTATCCCGCTTTATTGTTATTTATTACCTACTCCGAAGATCTGTCTGTCTGTCCGTCCGTCCGTCCGTCCTTCCGTCCGCGCGCCCCGCCCGACTGTCTGTCTGTCTTTCGGTTCATGAGTGCATTTTTTATCGGAGGCTGCTGAGGGTCTTCGCTGGAGCTACGGAGTTCGTGCTTTGTATGACGCTTTCGACGGGCCGCCCTACGGAAAGAGTCCGAACCATATGGGATAAAACCCGGTGCAATGAAGTCGATCATCTCGACTTTTAAGATGTTTTCAAAAGACTTTTGTCCTTCTGTCCTATCCTTCCCGTCGATCACGATCAATAGAACTCTAGAGTTCACTCGATTGTCGTACATTTAAACTCCAGAATGTACTCGACTGTCGAATTCTCAAATTCTAGAGTTTACTCGTCTGTCAAACACTCAAATTCTAGAGTTTAATTGTGTGTCGAATACTCAAATTCTAGAGTTTACTCATCTGTCGAATACTCAATTTCTAGAGTTTACTCATCTGTCGAATACTCAAATTCTAGAGTTTTCTCGTCTCTCGAATACTCAAATTCTAGAGTTTACTCGTCTCTCGTATACTCAAATTCTAGAGTTTACTCTCCTGTCGAATTCTCAAATTCTAGAGTTTACTCATCTATCGAATACTCAAATGCCAGAGTTAACTCGGCTATCGAATAGTCAAACTCAGAGGTTGCTAGATTGCCGTATATGCAAATTCTGGCATTTACTCGCCTGTCGCACAGTCATGCCAGTACATATATGGTAGACTCAGGCTGGCACGCTGAGTGACTTTGCAATATTACCTCGGCACAACACACACAAAAGTTGCCAATCTCTGCCCCCAGCACTGCTTATGAGTGGAAGAGTCATCTAACTAACCTATGATGATGGGCAGAACTCTGTGCTTCTCGCTGAGCATCTCCTGCAGTGCCGTCTGGTACTCGAACCTGCACCAACCGCTGCTAACGAATGAGGGGCTGACAACAAGAAGCGTCCGTCTACTTCGTTTAACTGACTCCACTATATTGTCACTGATAACTGAAATAAAAACAGATTTAACTTAATACACACTATGCAAATTACTATACACTAATTAACTATACACTTATTAACTGTACACTAAGATAATCTCTATACACTTAGATAATCACCTTACACTAAGACAATACCTATACACAAAGATAATCACTATACAATAAGATAACACTGGTCTTCACACATTTTGGTGCGTTAAATGTTATAGCTGTTCTTGGGTAATTTTGTGTTGCTGATTCCAAAAAAATATGTAACCAGATTGTTTTCTATCAGCTCGAGTTTTTTTTAAATATAACTAAGAATTACTTTCTTAGTAGGGCAATTGTTATGTATAAACCTAGAGTAAGGTGCCATCAGTGGCATTTTGGCTGTAATCTGCATTCATATTATATGCAATTACTGTGCATTTATTGCCTTCATATAAAACACCGAAGATGTATTAAAACTTGAGCACTAGCATTTTTTAATCTGTAGTCAACGCACAAAAAGCTTCTTTTCGAGGACTTCCTGGAATGGGATATGCCAGGACAGTCATGCGTAAGGGTCCAACAGTAATCAGCCGTCATGTGGGCATCCCAAAGTCCCTGGTATCTCTCTTCCATTGTTTTTATATCTTGGTAAAATCTATCACCTTGCTCCTCACAACGATTCTCGGGAAAGAAATGTAAATGGTTTTGGAGGTTGTGCAATTTTATGCTCATGTTGCATGCAAGCTTGCAAAATCTCGAAAGCAAGTGTTCAACTAATTCAGAATAATTGTCTGCTTTAAAGTTGCCCAGAAAGTTTTGCCCAACTAAAACAAATGATGACCAGGCTGTGGACTCTGTTATGTTCATCGAATCAATAAAATGTGGATCGTTTATTAACTTTCTAATTTGAGGTCCATCTAACATTCCAGCTTTAAGTTATTCTATGCTCAATTCCGAAAACTGTCTGCATAAATAAATAATTAAAACAGGTACCATCTTTGTTCAGTGCCTTAAAAATTTCTTCCTCAAACCACGCTTTATATGTAATGGTGGCAGCAGAATTCTTGTTCGATCAGTGAAAAGCTTGTTGACAATATTCTCTTCTCCAACTTTAATTTCATCCCTCAACGGCCACTATTTTTTTTCCAGTGCGTATCTTTTGCCCTGCTATCCCACACACATATAAGCATGGATATTTTGTGAATCCAGTCTTAGCTGTCCAAACTAGAAGTTCATCATTTAAAGATCTACAGAAACCATCCAGTTATGTTCTAAAAATATCATTTTTTCTTTTTCAGAACTTTGCTTAATGTATGCTTAATCTCGGTCTTTGGTGTTCTAGATCAAATCTGTTAATGATATTCCACCATGCCACCGCATCAGTCCATCCAGCATCATTTCTCTTGGTCTGCTTCTGCCTCTTTTCCCACTGATCTTTCCAGTTGTCACGATGTTCTCCAATGCCTCTCTTCTCATCACATGGCCAAAGAAAGCTGTTTGTCTCTTTCTTATTGTTGTATATAATGTTCTAGTTTCATTAATCTCTTTTAAGCAATCGTTGCTAGTTACTGTGGCAGTCCAAGGAATTCGCAACATTCACATATGGAATCACGTCTCTGTTGCTTCTAATTTCTTCTTAATTTGTTCATTTAAGTTCCTGTATTCGCTGCCATACAGCAAAATAGGTTCTATATAACATTTCAGCACTCTCTTTCTGGCATGAAATAATAGTAACTTATTGCATTAAATATTTTTAGATACTTTTCATTTTTTTAAATGCAGCTTTTGCTTGCCCTATTCTGTTCTTAATCTCTGTTGTGCATCTTCCATCTGATAAAATTTTCATATATGCATCACAGTCACAGGCTTACACCGAGATCCCTGACTCTTACATTGGCCGGCCACGAAATTCCGCTGATGGATGCACAGGGTGAAACACATCCTCCCCTCCAGCCTGGGGACCAGAGTCTGCAGGACAAACTGCCTGTCATGGTCCGAGGACGAGTAGGACACGAATGCGTCGTACTCTTTGCAATCTGTTGATGGAACGAATATTGAAAGTGAGTCAGTTAGGACGAGGAAACATTTCGTCATGTATCTGTTTTGTGAGGAAATTAAAAATCGAGGACATTTTATGTATAATCTGTTAGAATTAGAATTAGTTCAAATTCAAAATGACAAAATTGTTGTTGTTGTTGTTGTTGTTGTTGTTGTTGTTGTTGTTGTTGTTGTTGTTGTTGTTGTTCTTCTTCTTCTTCTTCTTCTTCTTCTTCTTCTTCTTCTTCTTCTTCTTCTTCTTGTTCTTGTTCTTCGTGTTCTTGTTCTTCTTCTTCTTCTTCTTCTTCTTCTTCTTCTTCTTCTTCTTCTTCTTCTTCTTCTTCTTCTTCTTCTTCTTCTTCTTCTTCTTCTTCTTCTTCTTCTTCTTCTTCTTCTTCTTCGTGTTCTTGTTCTTCTTCTTCTTCTTCTTCTTCTTCTTCTTCTTCTTCTTCTTCTTCTTCTTCTTCTTCTTCTTCTTCTTCTTCTTCTTCTTCTTCTTCTTCTTCTTCTTCTTCTTCTTCTTCTTCTTCTTCTTCTTCTTCTTCTACTTCTTCTTCTCCTTCTTCTTCTTCTTCTTCTTCTTCTTCCTCTTCTTCCAACAATTAACATACATCATGCAGTTAAAATTATATTTGTTTTTACCACAGATGCGTCCCAATTCTCTTACCAGATAAGAAGTACATTTTTATGTTGTGTTTATATTTGTGCATTTCTATGTGCATACAAATTTGACAACAACAGTGTCATGCCCCATCCATCAGCGTCTTTTAAGAAAAGTCCTCTAAAATTATGCGACTCTGTACATGTCAGAATATTTGCATATGTGCCGCGAAGCTTCAAAAGATTAACGAAAGCACATAAGCCAGCATAGCAATTGGGCTTCGCTATCCGCCATATTAAGAAACATTTAGTTAAGACCATTTGTAAAGAAGGCTAACTGGCAACTGGCAGCTATAAATCAGAACTGCGATTGTATAATCTGGATGACAAATCTATTCTTTGCTGTTATGGAACGTTTTACGAGCTAAGTTACTTTCTTCATTTCCTTTTTTGGCTTCGCTAGCTTTGAATTCAAGTGTAGTCCATTCACGGGCTACAACTTCTGGATCACTGGACTGATTTGTCCGTGTGGATTAGCTTTTCCTTTTACCAGTGTCCCTCGTCATCAGGCGAATCCACTAGAATTCAGAGGTACTTGTAATTTACGTCCCCAAGTCAAGGAGAAGTCAACATTTTAATCTAACTGATTGTGTAGGGGTTGATACCCCTACCTCAGCATCAGCACACCGGAAGTTTAAGAGGAAGTGCTCTTATCCACACGGCCGTGCTAACCTCCCCATTTGATCGTACAATGAATTAATCACCCAAATAATAAAAAGAAGAGTCGGTAATCTCAATTAAAACATGATCACAAGTGAATAAAGCGGACGTTGCGACTAAAGCCTTCGTCAGTACACAAGCAACTACATGAAAAACATTACATGAAAATGTATATATTAAAGTTTCTCATCTGTTTCCTTGTTATGGACTGAAGTTAATCATCAAAAAACGAGAAGTAGATTGTGAGCTTTACTAAAACACGATTACAAGAAACAAAATGGACGTTGCGGCTAAAGCCTTCGTTAGCACAGAACAAACAAACACAAACCGACACATCTACATGAAAAACGCTACATGAAAATACAAAGACTAATTATCTGTAGCCTTGTTGTGGGTAAATACGTCTTAATCGAGCAACGCGTTTGATGACTATCAGTGAATTAAATGAACCGGATGTGTGGTTAAGGCGGGTTAATGGGCTTAAGTTATGGACTTGGCACGTGTGTAGTCTAATACCACGTGTATGGCTGCGGTTCCATTCCAATGTGGAAGAAATGTGCAGAACATAGCTCTCATCACGACAGATTCTCGATCATTCACCCGTTCCCGTGCCTTACACAATGCCATGCCAATGGTGTTTTCAATGTCTGTGTCTATCGTGATGGTCGTGCCCCTCTTCTTTTCCCCCACTTCGTGTCTACGACTAGTTTTATTCCTACACCACTGTCGCCTTTACTAAGGCCAGAGTAGTTGCGTTTCTGTCGTTGTTTATGTCTTCGGGTAGTGAACGCAGCTTGATAATCCTGACATTCTTGGCTCGAAGTCAGCCGCAGGTGTTTCAATGACATACTATTAAACGTAACATTGTGAGATGGTGTAACGTGGCAACCCATGCAAATCGGCATGGTATATGATGCCGATGATTAAATGCAACGTTTCAGGGAAGGTTAACCCGGTCAACAAATGCCCGCAGAAGTCGGATGTGTCGGCCTAACGGCGCAAGAACGCAGCTCTGCTGTAAACAGGCACAACGCAATCACGTCCGAAAAAAAACTCCGGATGAACGAAGAAGAAGAAGAAGAAGAAGAAGAAGAAATGCAACGTTTATAATTCTGGGGCTTTTTCAGTTCCAAATACATTATACTATTTATTTCTCAACTTTATTATGTGTTTAGTTCTTGTTGAACGCCAATATTTGCTTTCCATGTTTACAGATTTCTAAGAATTTTTGTTTTGCCCGCATACCGTATTCGAAACACAACTGCGAACGATTTGGCAGGAGAACGCCTTGCGTTGATTTTCAAACATTGATATGATTGCCAGCCATTCAGAAAGCAATGGGAAACTACTGAACGTAAACTTGCCAAGAAAACACAGTTTAAGAAAACGTGGGGTTGACTGCTACGTCCTGTAAAGGATATGCAACACACTGTCTGTAAGAGGACGCCCTAGAAGAAAATAGATTCACGTCATCGAAGACTGTACAATCGTACGGAATGACATTATTTCTTGCTTCCCCCAACCCCCGACAAAATAAAATTGGACGATGGAGCATCAGCCATCCCTCTACACCAGGGACCATCAAGCGTTTTTCACAGAGGGCCGGATAAACGACAAAATGCAAGCGGGGGCCGTTTAATCATTCTGTACAAAACTTGCAAGCCAGAATGAAAGCTCTGGGAACAAAGAAGAAAAACTAAGTTTAGCATTTCATGTTAATCGTTGGTGAGTGGCGTGCAACACACACAAACACACACACACACACACACACACACACACACACACACACACACAACAACAACAACAACAACAACAACAACAACAACAACGACAAACACACACACAAAAAAAGACAACCAACATATTTATTTACTAAATAAAAAGTTATCAAAGAAGGCGGCGTTAGCAAAAAGATTGTTACATCAGACCTAGTGTGCAAATATCCGAATCTCACATACTACAAAAAAGGTTAGTGAGATTTGTGAAATTGACGTTATTATCAATGTTTGGTTTGGAATTGTTGCATCCAATTAAGAGAATTGATTTCAAATATTCATCAGTCAATCTCGTTAGATGTGTTGACTTCACATACTTCATGTTTGAAAATGTTTGCTTGCAGACATAAGTTATTCAAAACACTGATGCCATACCAGCGGCAAATTTCTTCAGTTTCGGAAACTCAAAATCAGGTAAGCAGCGGTAAAATTCAACACGTTTTCCTTCTCTGAGCTTCTCTTTCAACACGTCATTTGCTTGCAAATCAGTGAGTTCCAACTGTAGTTCAACTGGCACATCATCAAGGTTATAATCAAGCGGATTCTGGAACAGAAGAATGTCACTCTCAATTCTGTCAAAGATCTGAAAATCTCTCCAAAAAATGCCTCTTCAAGTCACGAATATTTATTTTCGGAAAATCGAGGTTGACCTCTTCGGCGATTGCTAAACTCTTTGAAACATTGAAAATAAGAAGGGTTTCTCCTTCCAGTTGTGCTTCAAAGAATGACAGCGTTCTCCGAAATCCTTTGATGATTTTCTAGAGATCACAGACGAAATTATCTTTTCCCTGAAGTTTCAATTTCAGTTCATTCATGTGGGATGTGATGTCGACCAAAAATGACAACTTTGACAGCCAGGTAGGATTCTCCAGCCGTGGATAAGCTCTATGTTTTTCAGTGAGGAAAACATCTATTTCGTTTCGGAGCTTGTAAAAAACGGAACTATAGCAGGTGAGCCACCTCACTGATGTGTGATAAGGCAAGTTACAGAATTAATAATCAATTTCTTCACAAAAAGCCTGGAACTGACGGTGACTGAGTACATGTCCCCGATTGAAGTTCATGGCACAAATGACTGGTTTCAGTCAACAAGAAATATCGAAGTCTTTCCCACATATTGCTTGCTGATGCAGTGTATATACAGAGCACCGGAATTTGCAAATCTTCCAAATGAGTCCTGCCCTGCCCCAAAAGAACCTTCCTCACTCCAGCCATATTTTTTTTTTGCATCAACTGCAACACCTCAAAGCTTATTCCATTGAAGGTTATAGTCTTGCACAATTTTTTGCACTTCCACGAAAATGTCTTTTCCAATTGTTGTTCCATGCATGCTGCAAACGGATAACTCTTCCGTTATCTGACAGCAGAAAGGGACGAGCTCGTTTAACACATTGAACGGGGAACTTTTCTTAACTGGGGATAATATTTTTGTAATAACACGAGCTTCTATGGCATTTTTATGCTGTGTTTGCTACTTTATTGCCACTATTCACACTTGTAGTTTACGTACTTATCACTGTCAAACAAAAAAATCCTTTTTACATACCTTTAAAATGGCTGACAGGCAAAAAGAAGCCGGGCGCAAAGGGGTTGGAAAGATGCGTGTTTGTGAATGTTGCCATGGAAACCATGGTAACGTCAGAGGGTAGGCAGAGCTACCAACAGCCGGAGAAGGACTTGGGATAGCACGAAATAAGCAAACATTACAATAAACAAGACAATCTAGATATAACAATTTAAAATTTAAAATAGTCCATTTAAGGCACATAACAGTCAGAAGGTCTTCGCACGTGTGAAGATCTCCTAGTATTCTAAACATAATATTTGAATTTAAATTGTATCACAGCGACTTGTGTTCCATACGTTTTATCAAGCAAACTCGAGTTCTGTCAGCGGGCCTGATGAACTGACGTCGCGGACCGGATACGGCCACCGGGCAGTAGTTTGGTGACCCCTGCTCTGCACGATGCTTGACGGCAAGATTGAAGATGATAATGATGACAGTGACATGAAATGACATTAACTCTTCCCACCCATCGGGCGAGGGAACGTCAGCTTTTCCTTTGCTTGAAGGCAAAAGTGGAAGATGATGATGATGATTGTCACCAGACTCCAACCCAAAGCCACGGAATTGTTAACAAAATGCTGCATTTCCTCTGCAGGACGTCGCTATGAAACCCCAGGTTGATGTTATAGACACTGTTACTTTCAGTATTTTCCATTGCGGTCTGAACGACAAGTCAACATGTAAATCCAACTGACCAGTGTGTGGAATGCACCCACTACCCCAACACCAGCGCACACGCAGTTTAAACGCCAGCGCTTTATAACCCCTAGACAACGCTGGCCTCTTCAGAATATGTTAGTTTAAATCCATGAAATGAAAATATACAAGCACACGAAAAACCAAGCAAACAAAGTAATACATACATATCTGCCTCACCGTCTTCTTCAAATGGCTGAAACCAGTGTACGATTTTCATCATTGTAATGTTCTGCCGCTTGTACAGGTACACCGGCAGGACTATCAGCATTACCACAGACAGCAAACATAACACAGAAGCAATGCAGACTATCCATGCTGTTGGCAGCGATTCTGTCAATAAACAACGGAGACAATATAGGTGTTAAAGATCCTGTTGAGAAACAAGTACAAACTCATAGACAAAACCTTAACAAGATTTCATGTAATCTGAGTTTACATCAGTCCAATACTGCGCGCACAAAAATGTATAGAAATAATACTGGCACCTGGTCGTCTTGGGTCAGTCAGGTCTTAGTCAGATATGACTGAGCTACCGTATAACAGTAGACGGTACTACCTGGTCTCTGTTAGCGCCGAACGTTGGGCGGCGCTTACCAAACCCGACACCCCACATTGTGCCAACGGCTTCGGGCGGAAGAGCGCAATTGGGAGGGTACAAGCCTTACCCTGGTGCGAGGAAATGCAAGCTAAAGACAAAATTGTCATGGCAGGGCAGACCAGGCCCTAAGCCTTGGTTGGCGACTGGTCTAGGATCGAAGCTCCGACAGGCGGACAGTTAAAGCATTGCTTTGCTGATCCGGCAGCTTCTGCAGCTTGTCTTGTTCCAGATGTAGGGGTGTTACCTTTCCTCTGGAGTGAACTAGGCGGGCCGAGAGAGGGATCATGCTGCATGGGCAACACATGATCTCTATATTTTAGCCCAGGCTTTGTGCTATGGAGAGGCAATAACTCCATCCCTGGTCTTAACTGGTCTCGGAATCAAAGCGAGAGGCAACTGTTACGGGTTATAAGTCCTTGTCAGTTGGCGTAGACATGGGGCGCCACGCGTTGCCTCTGACGGTGGGAGACACCTATAGGTGTCACTGATCAGCTACCGCCCGCCTCAAGCTGGGCAGCCCCCAGCCAATTGGGTGCTGATCCGCCACAGCCTGCCTGCTTCAATGGGTGCTTGGGGCTAGGACAAAATCTGAATCGCAGGCTGTAAAACCAATGCACCAGGTACAAACAAAAATAAAAATAGAAACCTCAAGCTACGGCTTGCAACCTGGAACGTGAGAACCATGTGTCCAGGATTTTCCACTGACTTGACCAATATTGACGATGTGAGAAAAACGGCTGTGATTGATGCCGAACTCAATCGTCTTAACATTGATATTGCTGGCCTGCAGGAGACTCGCCTCGCTGAGGAAGGGTCACTCAGGGAAAACAACTACACCTTTTTCTGGAAGGGTAGAGGGCAGGCAGAAAAAAGGCAACACGGTGTGGGCTTTGCAGTGAAGAATTCGCTACTGGGAATGATTGAAATTCCAGCAGGAGGAAATGAAAGACTATTATCCCTGCGCTTGGCAACCTCTTTTGGGTTTGCCACCATTATTACTGCATATGCACCGACACTCGATTCCACTGATGATGTGAAGGATTTGTTCTATGAGGAGTTAGACTCCGTGATCAAGGCAGTTCCAAAATCTGACTACATTTATATGCTCGGTGATTTCAATGCTCGTGTGGGCAAGGACTCAAGTTCATGGCCAGTGTGCCTTGGAAAATACAACATCGGTCGCATGAATGAAAATGGGCAAAGGCTGCTGGAGCATTGCACCAGTAATGACCTATGTATTACAAACTCTTTTTTTAAAACAAAAGAGATGCATAAGGTCACATGGAAACATCCAAGATCCGGCCATTGGCACCAGCTGGACTTCATCATCACACGGAGACAACATCTGAACCATATATCATTGACTCGTAGTTACCACAGTGCTGACTGTGATACGGATCATTCTTTGGTTGTTGCAAGGGTTAGACTGAGACCAAAGAGAATCTACACAGCTAAACACAAATCTAGCCACAGGATTAATATTATTAACACTCATGATCCTGAAAAGTGCTTTCAGTTTCAACAGCAACTTGAAGATGCTTTCACTGATACACCAGAAAATTGTACAGTAAATGAAAAGTGGGGTCAAATTAAGGAAACTCTTTATAAAACTGCCGTAGGGGTTTACGGCACTGTGGATCATAAGAGGCAGGACTGGTTTGCGGCCAACAGCGAGACTCTGCAGCCCCTGATTGATAAGAAGAAGAAAGCTCTCTTAAGAAACAAGGAAAGACCAACGCGTAACACTCTGAGTGAGCTAAGGCAAGCTAGGAAGGATGTGCAAAAGGCTGCCAGGCAGTGTGCAAATGATTATTGGATCAAGTTATGTGAGTCCATTCAAATCGCAAGTGATAAGGGAGACATAAGAAGCATGTATGAAGGAATAAAGAAAGCTTGTGGTCCAGTGATCAAAAGAAGTGCACCATTGAAAACCTTGACTGGAGAAGTCATCACTGATAAGAAACAGCAGATGGACAGATGGGTAGAGCACTATTTGGAGCTTTACTCAAGTGAGACCAAACTAGCGGATGATGCCCTCAACGCCATAGAGGCTCTACCAACTCTTGACCACCTGGACACACTTCCCACCATAACAGAAGTTAAGTGTGCTATAAATGAACTTGCATCTGGCAAGGCTCCAGGTAAGGATGGGATTCCAATAGAGGTTATCAGGAGTGGGCAAGACACACTCACTATACAGATCCACCAGCTAATAGAGCTATGCTGGCGTGAAGGACAAGTCCCACAGGATTTCAAAGATTCAAGCATCATAACGCTGTACAAGAACAAGGGAGATAGGAGCGACTGTAACAACTATAGGGGTATCTCACTTCTGTGTATTGTTGGAAAAGTATTTGCCAGAATTGTTCTGCGCAGACTTCAAGTCCTAGGAGATCAAGTCTACCCCGAATCACAGTGTGGCTTTCGACAGAACCGGTCTACCACTGATATGATATTCTCATTGCGACAAATGCAAGAAAAATGCCGTGAACAGAATCAACCACTGTTTATTGCCTTCATCGACCTCACAAAGGCATTTGATTTGGTCAGTCGTGAGGGTCTGTTCAAGGCACTAAAGAAGATTGGCTGCCCACCAACTCTTCTGTCCATTGTGGAATCGTTCCACACAGGCATGAAGGGTATAATCAAGTTTGATGGTGCAACTTCTGAAGAATTTGAAATAAAGAGTGGAGTTAAGCAAGGTTGTGTACTAGCTCCCACCCTCTTTGGAATATACTTTTCACTTCTACTGAAATATGCATTTCGTGATCAGGATGGTGGTATATACATTCACTCACGCTCAGATGGCGGCCTCTACAATGCTCAGAGATTGAAGGCTAAGACCAAAATTAGGAGGGTACTGATCAGAGAGTTGCTTTTTGCAGATGATGCTGCAGTTACGACCCACTCTGAGGAAGAATTGCAATGTCTACTATCTGCATTCTCCAATGCTTGTTCTGAATTTGGTTTAACAATTAGCAAAAAGAAGACACAGATTATGTCACAAGGTGCACATGAGGTACCATCAATCTTTATTGACGACGCCGAACTAGAGATAGTAGACCATTTTACATATCTAGGATCAGTGGTAAATAGCAAATTATCCCTAGATCAGGAAATCAACATCCGGATTGGTAAGGCAGCAACAACAATGAACAGGTTAAGAAAAAGAGTCTGGGAGAACAGGAAGCTTACTGCCAAAACAAAAGTCCTTGTCTATCAAGCCTGTGTCCTTAGTACTCTTCTCTATGGCAGTGAAACCTGGACAACTTACTCACACCAAGAGAACAATTTAAACAGCTTTCATATGCGGTGTCTGCGAAGAATTCTTGGTATTAAGTGGCAAGACAAAATCACAAATACTGAAGTATTGGAAAGATCAGGTTGTGTGACAGTTTATTCCATGCTCAGTCTTCGTAGACTTAGATGGATAGGACATCTTAGGAGGATGGATGATGGTAGAATACCAAAGGATATCTTTTTTGGTGAATTACAGATGGGTAAGAGATCTCAGGGTCGGCCTCTACTACGATACAAAGATGTGTGTAAGAGGGACATGATTGATACAGGCATTGATAATGCACATTGGGAGCAAGTCGCCGCTGAACGTGTTGCATGGAGGGCAAATATCAGAAATGGAATAAAGTCAAAGGAGAAAATTATTGCAGAAAAGTCACACACCAAGCGTTTGAGACGTAAGATGGTGCATGATGGTGGAAATGACCACGTGTTCACATGCACCCACTGTGAACGGACATTTACAGCGCAAATTGGCCTTATCAGTCACACTCGCTACCGCCATAGTTAAAAGTTATTATGCCTTTTTAAAGCACAAACTATCGTCTGTCAAGACGGCAAGGTGCCAATGGATGGTCGTCTTGGAGACGATAGTTTGTTACACTGTGCTTCAAAACAGGCACAATAACTACAACCCATGGTGGTAGTGAATGTGACTGATCAGAACAATACGGGCGATTAATGTTTGTTCACAATGGATGAATGTGCACACATGGTCATTTCCACCACCAGGCATCATTTGACGTATCAATTTGGCTCAGAAATATACACAGATATCCATCCGTCCATCAAGTGCCGTGCCGATATGCGTGGGCGGTCATGTTTTGACATCTCACTCGAACAGCAGAGTCGTGGATCAGCTCCGTATTCCTGTATCGACCATGCCATGTGGCCAAGCCATCCAGGTATTTACTTCTCGGTCTTCCCCTTGGTCCCTTCCCTTCGATCTTGCCAGTTGTCACCAAGTTATCCAAGTCATGTCATTTCATAACATGCCCAAAAATGTTGACTGTTTACGTCTAATGACTCTAATCAGTTTACGATCTTCATTTGTTTCTTGAAGGACTTGTTTGTTGGTTTTTCTGTCTGTCCATGGTATTCGTTGCATTTTCCTCAGAAACCACATTTCCACAGCCATCAGATGTTTTTTCAGCTTGACTGCTCATTGTCCACGTCTCACATCCATAAAAAAGTATAGGTTCTATGTAGCACTTCAACACTCTTTTTTCTCGTTTCAGTTGATATCTTTTTATTGGTCAGTATGTGTTTCATCTTGCAAAAGGTTACCTTCGCAGTGGCAATTCTTGTTCTAATCTCTTCAAGGCATCTCCCATCAGATATTATGACTGTTCCGAGATAACTGTACCGATTCACTTGTTAAGAATATGCCCATTTACTCGTATATTACATTGTGGTATTTCTTTTTCCCAGTGACGACCATAATCTGTCTTCTTACTATTCAATTATAACCCTGGTTGTTCACTGTGTGCAACAACCGCATCTACTGAATGTTACAGGTCCTGTTCATTGTCTGCAATCAAGACTGTATCATCTGCATTTTCACTGTGCAGGGAAAAAAGATCTGGAGACATTACACATCCCTGTCTCACACCTCTTTTAATAGGCTGATATTGACCTTCATCATTATCAATTCTGATAGCAGCTTGTTGTTTACAATATATGTTTTTGTTTACAAGTCTAAGAACGGTCTTTTCCATCAGTTTGTAGATCTTTAAGCATCCTTACCTTTGTGTAGTCAATAAAGCAAAGATATAGATCTTTGTTTACTTCTATAGAACGTTCAATTACCGTTCTCAGTATGTACACAGCATTTATTGTACCCTTGCCTTCTACAAACCCACATTGTTATTCTCCTATTTCGGGTTGTATTTTCTTCCTAATTCTTTGCATGATAATTCTCAGCAAAATCTTCGTGATGTGGCTCATTATACTAATTGTTCGATGTTGATCACATTCCAAGGCTCCTGATTTCTTCGGGATTGCAATAAATATAGAATTACATAATTCAGGAGGTACCGGTATATCTTCTTTCATATATTGCGTTCAGCAGTCTGATGACTTGGTCTATTCCATATTCTTCTAAGTCATTGATCATTTCTATTGTGATGTTATCTGTACCAGATTTTTTGCGAGATTTCATATGGTTAAGAGCATTCTGAACTCCCATCTTCAAAATTGATGGTCCTTCATTATTATTCCGATGATCATATTGTTCTTATGTAATTATCTATCAGCAAAAACTGCATTCTATTAAATGAAAAACATATTGGAAGTTACAAAATGGATTCGTGTATGTTACATAGAATCAGTCTTAACATATGACTGCGAATTCTAGACACTTTGTCCACTGGATTTACAAAGCGCCACTGCCAATTACTAAGCAGACGAAAAAACAAATCCCAAGTGGCTTGGAGATGTGGTTTTATAAAATGATGCTTAAAATTATTATTTTTTGTTTGTGTGTTCGCCTATCCCTTACAGGACATCGCTGTCAACATCAGAATCTTTCAGCTGATTGCTGATTTCTTGGCAAGATTACGCTCAGTAGTTTGCTATTGCTTTCTGAGCGATCGACTCACATAACCCGTAAGTTACCTACGAGGAGAGAACCGCTACCGATTCTCACGCACGTCACGTTACGTAGAGAGTATACGGGATTACGGAGAAAGTCGTGTAACCCATAGGCAGCCAAAATGAACAATCTAGACATTCTTAGGGAAGATAGCACACAAAGACAATTTATTACAAGCATCAGAAAGAGGCAGTCTTCATTTTTGGTCACACCAAGAGAAGACAAAAACTGGACCACGTTGTGACAACCGAAGAGATTTGTGAAAAGGGAGATAGAGGAAAACAGCGAGAGAGCATTCTTGAGTCTTGTGTCATGGCACGGAAAGAAGTCAACACACAAATTGCCCCCGAGATCGCAATTTGTGGAGAAGCAAGATCTCCCACGCCTGCCATCAAGATACTTGACCATGATGAATTATCTTCTAACAAAGTGTCATTGAAAATGCAGACATATTTTTAGCCATAAGCGCTTATGCATTTGGTTCAGCGTGCAAGAAGTCGAAACAGTGACGAAACTAACTAGATCGGTAAATTTAGATTCATTCAAAACGTTTTTATGTGAAACCCAATGTGGTAACTTCAGCTTTCAATTTTTATAGTGTTTTTTATGCCCTCTAATCTCTACTTCTCTACTCTACTTCTATGAGTGTCGATTATTATCTGTTAATTTCTTTCTCATATTAGCTTACGAAGGAGATTGTTTTCTCATAACGCTAGGAAAGAAAGAAAGAAAGAAAGAAAGAAGGAAATATATTGTTATTTATATTGTTTATTATGCCCTCTAATCTCTACTTCTCCCCTCTACTTCTATGAGTGTCGATTATTACCTGTTAATTTCTTTCTCATATTAGCTTAGATTGTTTTCCCATAACGCTTAGAAAGAAAGAAAGAAAGAAAGAAAGAAAGAAAGAAAGAAAGAAAGAAAGACAGAAAGAAAGAAAGAAAGACAGACAGAAAGAAAGACAAGAAAGAAAGAAAGAAAGAAAGAAAGAAAGAAAGAAAGAAAGAAAGAAAGAAAGAAAGAACTGACACTATCCACATAAAACTGTATTAGCATTACCTTCAGTCTCTTGACCAATGATGTCCGTACAGTTACTCCCAGAGTAAGGAAAGTGACACTCGCATTGGGCCGTCTTGTTCCCTGGGTCGTATGAGCACTCGCCCTGTTGACCACAGTCAAGTGGGCAAGGGTACTGGCAAAATGGACCTGGGGTTAAAATCCCAAAATTGAGATTAACTGATCCGAAGGTCATTCGCAAGTTAGTCATGTGTATCCTACAATTGTTGTCATTGATATCATTTACACGAGTATTATTATTATCATCGGCATGGTTATTATCACCATCATTATCATTGTTGGCAACGTTTCAAGTCGTGGTTGCACTTTACAGCACCAATATTGTCCGTGCGTGGGTATGGCTACCTACTAACGTGTTATTGTGACCTACATTAGTGGGGCTGGAACCTCTTAAGAAGGTAGGCGGCTGTTCGTGGAGTAACCAGCTGGCCTAGCGTAATGGAGTCCAGCCACAGCTTTGGCGGCGGTTCGCTGGAGGGACCGACCAGCCTAGTATATTTGTTTGGGTTGCCACTTGGTATCGGCTATATGCGGGGTTGCGTTATGCATATACTGCCACGTGCAGAGATTCAGATGAAGCATTCTCCATAAAGGAGATAAATCAAGAGTGTGGCTGGGAAATTATAAAGATATGTAAACGTTTATTGGCTATTTGAGGAGTATGAATGGCTGCAGGAGCAATATACAGGTGACGTAATCATTATCACGAGGAGCTCGAATATTAATTAATTGCCACGAATGTACAGTTGAATGACAGATGCGATTCTTCAGCACTCATCTGATGGCTCATCATGTATGTTCAATAAATGTCTTAGTCTGAAGCCTGGCTGATGGATCGCTCCGTGACTGCTGTGTTGAACATTATCGTTGGACAGTCTCAGTTGGAGAGCTTTCATGTTTGATTATTGAAGGTCACATGATTTTTGAGTTGAGTTGAGCTAAGAACCGTCATCACTGCATCCAGGATATTCCCATATGCGCTCTGTCAACAGCCAGCGAATAGTCACACTACTAATCGTTCCAACCGCTATCTGATTGAAAGCTCTCCTGATCTTCCCATCAGTTTTGAGATTCCACTAGAACCCCTGCCAATTTCCCGCAATCTCATCCTTATTCCACATACGGTTTCTCAATCTGTTCCTCCACCTTCTCCACCTGGTCCCAAAGGCGCACGACCACCTCTCCCCTGTCCATAGGTAATCTACCACCAAGAGGTGCATTCCCTGCCAGCCTATCAGCCTGTTCATTCCCCAGCACTCTCGCATGGCCAGAACAAAAAATCAATACAATTCTTACAATCTGTGACCTCTGAAGCGAGGTGAGCCATTCCACACGAAACATTCCTTTCTCCACCTTACTAAGCATACTCCTTGAGTCCATGATGAAAACAACGTGTGTGTTAAGGTGTTTTGAAAACCCTTAGACTCTTGGTAGTGGCAGGAACGTCACAGTCACCATCAATATTTTCATATATACCACCAATACAAATGTTAAGCACTGAGATGGTCTAGTGGGTAGTCTGCTAGTGTGTTACGACGGAGAGCCAAGTTCAAACACCAGCAGAGTATACAGTTCTATATCGACCAGCAAGGCTCTGGGGTCAACCCTGGCTCATAAAATTGCCCCTGGAATATTTTTTCAGAAATAAAATTCAGAATTGTCTACAAAGCAAAAGCAGTGAGGAAGGCAATTGGCTACTTTTCCTTCATTATAACGTGGTCTAGATTATGTTAAAACCAAATACTCGACACCCAGAAGGAAGTAAAGGCGGTCGGCTTGACACTGACTACATCATACAGATGCCGACTGCTCTATTCAAATATGAGGCTAGCTTCGCATACTTAAGACACCTCATGGCACGGAGAAGGGCAATCGTTAGCTTTCTTGATAAGTTTTATAATGGTTCTATGCCGTTATGTCTCTTGGTAAGTTCTATAATATTTCCATGTCGTTGGGTCTCTTGATCAGTTCTATAATGTTTCCATGTCAGTAGATCTCTTGATCAGTTCTATAATGTTTCCATGTCAGTAGGTCTCTTGATCAGTTCTATAATGTTTCCATGTCAGTAGGTCTCTTGATCAGTTCTACAATGTTTCCATGCCGTTAGATCTCTTGATCAGTTCTATAATGTTTCCATGTCAGTAGGTCTCTTAATCAGTTCTATAATGTTTCCATGTCAGTAGATTTCTTGATCAGTTCTATAATGTTTCCATGTCAGTAGGTCTCTTGATCAGTTCTATAATGTTTCCATGTCAGTATGTCTCTTGATCAGTTCTATAATGTTTCCATGTCAGTAGGTCTCTTTATCAGTTCTATAATGTTTCCATGCCGTTAGGTCTCTTGATCAGTTCTATAATGTTTCCATGTCAGTAGGTCTCTTAATCAGTTCTATAATGTTTCCATGTCAGTAGATTTCTTGATCAGTTCTATAATGTTTCCATGTCAGTAGGTCTCTTGATCAGTTCTATAATGTTTCCATGTCAGTATGTCTCTTGATCAGTTCTATAATGTTTCCATGTCAGTAGGTCTCTTGATCAGTTATGTAATGTTTCCATGCCGTTAGGTCTCTTGATCAGTTATACAATGTTTCCATGTCGTTAGACCTCATGATCAGTTATATACTGTTTTCTTAACTTTGGGACCCTTGATTAGTTCTATCATGTTTTCATGTCGTTAGGTCTCTTGATCAGTTCTGTAACGTTGCCCTACCATTAGGTCTCTTATTCAGTTATATAATGTTCCCGTATGATTAGGTCTTTCGATCAGCTCTATAATGTTTCTATGTCGTTAGGTCTCTTCATCAGTTCTATAATGTTTTCTTGCCTTTGTGCCTCTTGATCGGTTCTATAATATTTCCCTACCTTTAGTTTTCTTGATCAGTTCTGTAATGTTTCCATATCGTTAGGTCTTTTGTCAGTTCTATAATTATTCCTTATCCCTAGATTCCTTGATCAATTCTATAATGCACCATTGCTGGCTGGTTCCTTTATCAGTTCTATAGTGATTCATTGTCAGTAATTTCCCTTATCAGTTCTATAATGATCCCTTACCGCTAGGCTTCTTGACAATGTTTAAAAGAGTAAAGGACCTGTATACACTTATTAACGTATTAAGTTTATCGTTTTAGCTCAACATTTTTATAGACCAATTTATAACCAGTGATCGATATGGGGGGCTATCACATCAGCCGTCTTCCCTTTCCAGAACATTACCCAGTACCAATTTCGTTCTGGATGGACCTGATAGCCCACGTAAATTTTAAAAAAAAATTGTTGCGATGAGGATTCGATCGCCTGACCACCAGGCAAGCTTTGTGGAACTGATCAAGAAAGTAATGGTTACGTCCCACTGAGTTTTCTGTAATCCTGCTGGAGTTATTGTTTAAGGTTGTGGATATAAGTAGATTGGATTGTAATTAATTCCTGATAGTCACCTGTGTAATGTGGCTCACACGAACACGTCATTGAGCTGCCGTTGTACCTTGAACAGTTGCCATACGCACAGATAATCCCGCTTAGACAAAAGCGTTGTACCAGAGGAGGTAGCTGACCATACTTCTCTTCTAGATGATGCCATGGGTCACTTCCTGGTGAAAGATATTTCGGTTAAATGTTGGAGTGGAATGTTGTTGTTGTTGTTTTTTGTTTTTTTTTTTGGGGGGGGGGGGGGTGGTGTGGGGGGGGGGGGGGGGAAGCGCCCCTAGCTCGCTTTGAACTCAAGTGTAGTCCACATACGCTACTTCTAGTAGTACTGGGGTTGAAGTTTGCATGGGGATTAGCTTTCCCTATTACTAGTGTCCTTCGCCATCAGACGAACCCACGACGACTTCTCTCTCTCTCTCTCTCTCTCTCTCTCTCTCTCTCTCTCTCTCTCTCTCTCTCTCTCTCTCTCGACAGACAGACAGACAGACAGACAGACAGACAGACAGACAGACAGACAGACAGACAGACAGACTATTATTCTGAGCTAAAAGATCCAGCCAGCCCAAAGCGGCTTCTAGAAAGCAAAGTCGAGCGGCGTGAGTTCGACAATATGACCCATCCAATGCTGATTAATATATAAACTACGGATCTCGCACCATAAACCACATACGGTTCAAGGCACGGTAAAAGATTCTACACTTGATTTAATATTATAGATGAATCATTAAAACGGACTCACAGAACATGCTGAGAGAGAAATGTTTACATGCTTCGTGTAGAGCGGCATGCTTCCATTCAAACCTCAAAGATCCGGAGCATTTGTTGGATCTTTCCCCAAGGTATGCTGGTTTGTTGGGAAACGAGCAGGCGGACAGAATGGCTGGGTCTGCAGCTTTGGGAGGGGTATTGGTGCTGGATACAGCACATGTGCTAAGGACCCTTTGAGATCACGTGGAAGGACAGATAAATCATTTTTCCTAGAGATAATGGTGCAAGTGCGAGTGACCACATTATCTAGCCGACACTCACTGTCTGCTCCGAGGAAAGGGCAGACGAACGCATACTTAATCTACAGCTGGTACCATTAGTATTCGGACTCTTCGCTGGCTGTTGAAGATGGGGATATAGTACGTATGGGGATGTTTCGGGTGCTGTGATGTCGGTTCTTGGCTCGACTCAGTTCACTGAAACGTTATATTTATGTAGTGACTGGTTTATCTGGTATACTGTGGCTGGTTTGTCTGTATACTGTGGCTGGTTTGTCTAGTATACTGTGGCTGGTTTGTCTGGTATACTGTGGCTGGTTTGTCCAGTATACTGTGACTGGTTTGTCTGTTTGTCCAGTATACTGTGACTGGTTTGTCTGTTTGTCCAGTATACTGTGATTGGTTTGTCTAGCATAGTGTGACTGCTTTGTATAATAAATTGTGACGGGTTTGTCTGGTACACTGTGATTGGTTTGTCTGGTGTACCATGACTGGTTTGTCTAGTATACTGTGACTGGTTTATCTGGTGTCCCGTGACTGATTTGTTTAGTATGGTGTTACTGGTTTGTCTGGTGTACCTTGACTGGTTTGTTTAGTATGGTGTGACGGGTTTGTCTAGAATACTGTGATTGGTCTGTATAGTATACTGTGGCTAACGAGACCAGTTACTGCCTCTTTATTCTTCTGCTGTCCTCTATTTTCCATTGAAGCTATTCGCCCACAACCAACCCGCAACAATCCGCCTCATTCTTGGCTATCTCTTTCAGCTCCCTTCATGTCTTTCCCTTATTCATCATCTCTTAATCTCATCTTGTTCCTCTGGTACCTTGCGTTGTCGAGATGAAGTATGAATTGTGGGAGAGTGCCCGCTTATGGGCTTCATGTATCCAGATTCCCGTGGACTCTGCAATTCCCCCTGTCTATATTTTACGTGATCAGTGTCTTCTTCTGATTCCATGTGGTCTGTACATCATTGCTTGTTGTGGTATACTGTTAGATGGTAATCTAGTTATATGGCCAAACCATTTCACTTGCTGTTTTCTTATTAAATCTAGCGCTACTATAACCCCTATTTTGGTCCTTGTTTATTCATTTCTGATTTTCTCTCTCCTTGATACATTGAGTATTCTTCTCAGGAATCTAATTTCTCTTGTTGTAATTTTTATTTTCTCTTATTCTGTCATTGTCCAGGTTTATCATTGGTAGCATAGAGCTGGTAGGAAGATTGTATTGTAGAGTCCTGTCTTAGTAACAATTGATACGTGTTTGTTCTTTAGTGTTGGCGCCATTTATCTAATGAGTTGGTTTGCCTTATTGCATCTATTTTCGATCTCGTCTTTTGATTAGCTTATTCATCTCTGCCTGTAAATCAAGAGGCATGACTGGACATATATAATTAGTGCAGTGCGGACTCAATTGGTGGATATTGACGAGACACTGACTATAGCCCGACTGAAGGAACTGGGAGTAAAGACTGGGCAAGCACGTCACTGCCGTCTTCTGGGAAAGAGAGGAGATACCATAATCAACTCCTCGTGGGAACAGGGAGCAAAAACACTTTGGGATGGCTGCTGTATCGGAGGAGTGAGCATGCATAGGAATGCCCAATGTGTAGTGACGTCGTTCGACGTAACATAACATAACATAACATAACATCTGCCTCTAATTTTCTTCTCTTTTATGGACAAGGAAGAAGTGGTCGTGCGCCTGTGGGACCAGGTGGAGAAGGTGGGGGGAAAGACTGAGAACCCGTATGTGGAAAGGATGAGATTTCACGGGATTGGCAGGGGTTCTGGTAGAATCTGAAAACTGAGAGGGAAGACCAGGAGAACTTTCAATCAAATAACGGTAGGAACGATTAGTAGTGTGACTCTTCGCTGGTTTTTGAAATTGGGGACGGAGCGCAAATGGGAAGGTGCTGTGTGCAGTGATGTCGGTTTTTAGTTCAACTCAACAACTCTCTTCTCGCCTCTTTGTTACCTGGGTCGTTGGGAGAACCAACACATAGTAACAATGTAATCCATCAACCATGTCGTAAGAGGCAACTTAAAATTGTTGGGCATGTATAATTCCACCCAACCCCCTAGAAGACCTTAGCTGTAACATGCCCAACAATTTTAAGTTGCCTCTTAAGGTTAATCCACCGTACTTAATAACTTCTATCTAAAGACATACCTACAAGTGGCTGGCAGTCTCGTCCATTAGTATGACCTGGTCCACACTGACAGTACGGTGATTCCCCATCGTGGACGACGCAGGTTCCATTCTCCCCACAAGGCAGGTCACAGGTAAGGTTGCAGAAGGTCCCACCCCAGCCTCTGTCACACAGGCAGGGAAGCTCACCTGTGGGGCAGTGCCCGTGCTGGATACACAAGGGGAGAGACAAATACGTCTTGTGGTCATAGCATAAGTGGCAAACACACACACACACACACACACACACACACACACACACGCATACACATGCCCACAAACGCACACAATAAACGCAAAATACATACGGACACATACAACCCCCCCCCCCCCCCCCACACACACACACACACCCACACACACACACACACACACACACACACATATATATATATATATATATATACACAGGCTCGAGTGTGTATGTGTGTGTGTGTGTGTTTGTGTGTACAAGAACTAGCATATACGTATTTGAGTATGCATGGAAACTTCAATGGTAAGATACGACGTCCGACGCACTATGCTATACTATACTATACATTATACTATACTGGCCCACAATTACTATACTACGAGGGGAAGTCAATAAGGAAGCCACACATGGCTGTAGAAAAATAATTAAATATGATAACAACTCGAAACCAGTTTATTTTTATACATACATTGTCCCTTTATTTCTCAACGTAATTGCCACCAACATTGATGCACTTATCCCATCGTTTTATCAGTCCTCCTAAACCGGCGGCGTGGAACTGCGTGCTCTGTTTTCTAAACCACGTTTTCACTTCACATTCAACTTCGGCGTCATTCACGAAATGTCTCCCGCCAAAGTGAATTTTCGGTGTTCATGCTGACAAATGTTTGTCCCGTAAAGCGGTGTATAGCTGGGTAGAAGAAGTTACGATGGCGAGTCAATAAGTAAGTCACACAGTTTTGTGGGATGGCAGGTCAATGAGAACAGAGCACGCAGTTCCATGCAGCGGGTTTGGGAGGACTGATAAAACAATGGGATAAGTGCATCAATGTTGGTGGAAATTATATTGAGAAATAAAGGGACAATTTATGTATAAAAATAAACTGGTTTCAAGTTGTTATCATATTTAGTTATTTTTCTACAGCCATATGTGGCTTACTTATTAACTTACCCTGGTATACTGTACTGTACTTACTGTACTGTACTGTACTGTACTGCACTGCACTGCACTGTACTGTATTTATTATACTGTACTTTACTATGTAACAAAAATACCAATTTACACTGCTTTAAGCGCATTGGTTGTTTGGAGCTAAGGCCATATTTGATTAGATCAATCGGCATCCGGTGAATCATGTAGTCAGTATCCAGTCGACCGCCTTTTACTCCCCAAGATATCACTTCGTACCCAACTTATTCTAGATCGACCTGAAGATCCAGATCTATTTGACAATTATATTTCGGACCTATGCGAATAGAACGCATGACCAACGGGCGTGGGCGACTGTCCTACTATAGGGTGTATTTTTAATGATTGTGCCGTGTTTGAAAATATTGCCGGTTGAAGTTTTGTATTCACACTCTGTAAAGTTCATGCAATATAATAGGTAAATACAAAACTTGAACTGGCAATATTTTCAAACACTGCAGTCATTAAAAATACACCTCTATAGTGCAAAAGCAAAGTAGTCCCTTGGCAGATAATTCTGTTGGAGTGTGAAATGTGTGGCTTTCATCATCATCATCAAGTGCCGTGCCGACTGGCGTAGGCATTCATGACTCTCCACAGATCTCGGTCTTTGGTTTTCTGGATCAACTCTGCCGTTGATATTCCTCCATGCCACCGTCGCAATCCATCCAGCATCATGTGGCTTTCACACTCTTCATGACGGCATAACGAGGTGAGGTAATCGGTTAACTGACGAGATTGAGGGGAACAGAACAAGGGAAAGGCAGAGAAGTAAATACCTGGATGGCTTGACCACATGGCATGGCCGAGACAAGATCACGGAGTTGATCCATGACTATGGTGGTCTTGCGAAACATGACCGCTCTCGCTTATCGGGAAAGCACATAATGTTCATATTCGGTTACCTAATTACTCTGTACCGGTCTCTGTGGCGAAGGTATTGCAGACGCGGTTCCTAATCTAGTATACCCGCGTTCGAAACACAGCTGCGTGCGATTTGACAGCAGACCGAGTTGCGTTGGTTTCGCGTTGGTATCTGTGCCGGTCATTCAGAAAGCAAGGGTAAATTACTGAACGTAAACTTGCCAAGATATCACAGCGGCGGAAATGCTGGTGTTAACTGCGATGTCCTGTAAAAAGGATATTAATCTGTACGGAGTGAGAGATGGCATAAATTCTCACCTGGCATACACCGCCTGAACCACACCGTCTCTGGGAAACAGGTCTCAAAGTTGATGGTTCATCCTGGGATGAACTTGAAGCACTGCTGGTCACACCACCAGTAGCAGTATTGTTCCTAGTCGCCAGGTCATTTGTAGGTTTCCTCGCTAGGTGAAACCAATCGCTGGAATCCAGATCCAGGTCTGTAATTGGAAGAATGTGTTCTGGGGCAGCCGTGGAGTTTTCGAAGGTTTTGGAAGTGATATTTGTGCAGTCATCTCCCGTGTAGGGATAGTCACACTCGCAGTACTGCATGAAGTCCTTCTCTCGGCACGTGGGGACACAGTGTCGTAAAAATAGAGCGTTGTATAAATAAATGTTAAAATAATCACATAGCCGATACGGCAGCTTCGGTAACGCGGTCTTTAGACGCTGGCCCGCCGATCCGGTGATCAGGAGGTGAGTTTTAAAAATGGATCTGGGCTCATTGGTCGACCCAGCTTATAATGGGTACCAGAAAATGATTCGGGAAGTGAAGACGGCCGTGGGATATTGACCATGTCACCCGGCAAATGTCGGTTGGTGTATAAATATATAGATCTGGTAACATATGTCTGATGCTCTTTCTCATCTCATCTCATCTCAATCTCATATCACCATCACATCTCATCTCATTACCTCACGTCACCTCATCAATTCATCTCATCTCATCTCATCTCATCATCTCATCTCGTCTAGGTTCATCTCAACATCTCATCATTTCATCTCTTCATCTCATCTCATCATGTCATCATCTCACCTCATCTCATCATCTCATCTTATCATCGCATCTCATCATCTCATCTCATCGTCCCATCATCTAATCTTATCATCTCATCCCATCATCTCATCCCATCATCTCATCCCATCATCTCATCCCATCATCTCATCTCATCATCTCATCTCATTATCTCATCTCATCTCATCATCTCATCTCATCACATCATCTCATCTCATATCATCATCTTATCTCGTCATCTCATCTCATCATTTCACCTCATCATCTCATCTCATCATCTCACCTCATCTCATCTCATCATGTTCCTCTTGTACCTTGCGGTATCGAGGTAAAGTATAAATAGCGTTTATGGGCTTCGTGTATCAAGATTGTGCCCTTAGAGACTAGTAAAATGATCCTTTGCTCTGTTACTTAAAGAATGAGGGCACTTCATGGATGTTTTGTCAGTCTAGAACATGCAGGTGTGTGGGGCAATGACCAGGATGTTAGATTAGCTGTTGCTGCCCGTCTAGGTAGTGGACAATTTTCTGATAGGGGTGGCATGGTGAACTTTCTATGGGATCAGATGAAAAGTGGTGCTGAACAGACGGAGTATCCATGTCTGCAAAGACTGTCTCAGGCGGGAGTAAGGAGAGGATCTTAACGACGTTCAAAGCACAGAGAACAAGCCAGGCGTGCTTGTGATTATAGTTATTACTGGAGTAATTAATATGGGAACTCTTCGGTGGCTTTTGAAGGGTGGGGACGGATCATCTGTGGGACTGTCCCGAAAGCAATGATGTCTATTTTATAATTAGGATTTAAGCAATTATTTTTCTGAGTTCAATCGCTTTGAACTTAAGCGTAGTCTATATAAGTGCTACTATTTTTAGTGCACTGGACTTAAAAGCGCTAGCGCTTAAACTTCTAGTTTGCTGATGGGGAGGTTGCGGGTTCAACCCCTAAATCGGTCAGTTGGGTTAACATGCCGACTTCTCATCATTCTCGACTTGGGACGTGAATTACACGCACCTCTGAAGACGGAGTGGGTTCATCTGGTGGCGAGGGACACTAGTAATAGAGATAGTTAATCCACATGCAAAAATAAGTCCAGTGGACTAGAATTAGTAGCACGTGTCTACCAGCCAGACAACCAAACAACCAACCAGCTAACCAATCAATGAACCAACCAGTCAACCAGCCAACTAATCAACCAACCAGCATTCCAAATCGCTAATCAACTAACAAGCAACACAACCAAGCACCCAGCCAACCAATTATTCAGCCAGTAAGCCAACTAGCCAACTATCCAACCCATCAACCAGTTAATCAACCAATCGGCCAGTCGATTAACCTGATAACCTACCCATTGGTAAACAAACCAGCCAGTCAAGTAGCCAACGATTTAACCAGCCAACCAACAAACGAACTAACTAACCGACCAGAGAACCAACCAGCCAAACAACCAACCAGCCAATCAAACCAACCAGCCAGCCAACCAACCACCCAACGAATCAACCATCATCTACGTGAACTCACGATAACAAAAACAGTTAGTAAGACATGACCTCTCGCTACCAGGCAGATACACGTGACCTACTTGCCATGCTGTCCACAGCTGAGTTCACATGGCTGGTCACACAGCTGTCCTGTCCAGCCCCTGTCACAGTCACAGGCCAGTGACATAGCTTGACATGAGCCGTGGACACACGTGAAGATGCCGAAGCAGTCCCTGTCTCCTAGAGATGTCAGATCTTCAGTAGTGGGTGTTCTTGTAGTTGATAGCGCAGGTTCTCCTGAAGCTGTTACCGATGTGCTTCTTGGTAGCTCTGTTATTTAGACATTCAAAGTCAGATTATTCAGCTCACTTTTGAAATATGGAAGGTGGGTCAGTTAGTAAGTTAGTTGTATATCCTTTACAGGGCGTCGCAGTTAACCCTAGCATGTTTTGGCTGTTTGTGATTTCTTGGCAAGTTTACGTTCAGTATTTTGCCATTGCTTTCTGAACGACCGGCACTCATACCATTTTATAACAACCAACGCAAGGCGGTCTGCTGCTAGATGGCCCGCAGCTGTGTTTCGAACACGGGTATGTGGGATTACGATGTGAGTTTGTAGCCCCTCGCCACAGAGACGCTGGGTCAGTTAGACAAACGGATAACCAGACAGATAGGGATAAACTGTACTTGGTTGTGCCCGTTTTCTTTTGAATCGATCCTTTCCCTCCAGCAGCATGAAATGGCTTGTCCTGTGCACAACTTGGTCTCAGCATCAGTCTGTCAAAATGTGCCTCTATCATAAGCCAGATGCCCCGCCTCTGTTGCTGTCACACGTCAATTATTTACCACATTCTGAATCATCTACGTTATTGTATGCTTCTATTCCGCTTCCCCCAATAAAAAATAAAATACAGTTAAAAATAGCCGGTCTCCCTGGCCTAGGTGTTAACGTCTTGCTCCGTAATCCCGTATATTCTCGTAACGTAACCTGCGCGAGAATCGGTAGCGGTTCTCTCCGCGTTGGTAACTTACGGGGTATGTGAGCCGGTCGCTCAGAAGGCAATGGCAAACTACTGAGCGTAACCTTGCCTAGTACATCAACAGCAGCTGAAAAATGCTGATGTTGACTGCAGCGTCCTGTAAGGGATAAGCACACAAGAAATCATATATAGGACGTGGCAGTCAACCCCTTCGCGCGCGCGCGTGTGTGTGTGTGTTTGGCTGTTTTTGATTTATGGAATAGTTTACGTTCAGTAGTTTAACACTGCTGTCTGAACGACCAGCACTCACACCTTTATATGGGAAACCAAAGCAAGGCGGCCTGCTACCAAATCGCCCGCAACTTTGTGTCAAACGCGATATGCGGGATTACGAATGACATTCATAACTTCTTGGCCACAGCGCCGGTTGTCCCACCATAATTATCTTTTCAAACATTAATATCTTTTAACATGTCCAGACTATATCATTTTCTTCAGGTGTATGTCCATAACATGGCTTTAACACCAAGATCCGTTATTTGTGGAGAGACATGAACGTCCACGCCAGGGTTTATGATGATTATAATGGCATTTATTATTCTTAACTTCAGCTCCTGAGACAGAAAGTGAAGTGTTATAAATCAGTCATTGGAAAGTACATGTTTAATATTCTGTACAACATTCCCCACTGGGTGGAGACTGCGTCCAACATACCTGGAGGCTTTCTCTACACACCCGACTGCAGGTGTGTACACAGATGTCTCGTTACAAACACACACGGCCTGGTTACTAGAGCTGGTGACACACATTCCAGAAGGAGCACACTTCTCTGGACAGGGTTCATCACACAAAAGTCCAGCCCAGCCTTCGTAACAGGAACACCTCATTCCTAAATAGATATAGCAGACAGTTGTTTAATGTAAAGGGAAGATAACATTGACAGCTTTTTTTTTTTTTTAATGCACGGGGAAGAAAACATTAACAGATCATTCGTAAACATACATAGCAGACATTTTTTTTGTAAATTTGCGGTGAAGAAAACAGGAAGTTGTTCTGAAATAGTGCAAGCCGCACGTCGTTAGCGAAAAATTGATGATAATATAACCCGTTTGGAAGAAAACTAGCAAAAACAGAAAAGCTACGTACTTTCCTAAACAAAATACAATAATAAAAAGCGAAAGGTCGGGATGGTAAGATCAAATGATGTGGGGGAAAGGAATAATACGACGGGACGATATCATATAGTAATCCTGTTACACTGAGGCATTCGACAAAAGTATTGATCTCTGCCGGAAGAAGACCACCCATAGCTGTAATTAATTGGCTTTCCATTTTAAGCCTGCCAGATCTAACCAAATATCGTGGCATTGTGGCAGTGACACGTGCAACTTTCACCACTATATGGTCAAAGGAGTTGGGTGTATGCGAAGGAGTGATTGTGAGGCATTAAGTGGGTGTATAACTCGAGAGTTTGTGTAAATGATGTACGTATTTATATGTGAAGTTGGCGATTGACGTGGTTGCGGCCTTGTGGGAGCACGTGTACACCTCGGAGGAGCAAATGGATCACCATGGTCTGGCAAGAATAAGACAGCGAGTAGTGACGAGGGGATCTGGCCGACGCTCAACGCTCAGAGTAAAGGCGAGACGGACATATAATCAGATTGCTACTGGTACTGTTGGTGTTGGAACTCTTCGCTGGCTGCTGAGGATGGGGACGGAGCGCTTATGGGAATGCCCCGAATGCTGTGATGTCTGTTCCTAAATCAATTATATATGAATATTTTTATATAGGTATGTATATATGTGTTTATACATGTTTATCTGTGTGAGTGAATATGTGGATGTGTGTGAGTCTGTCTGCCTGCTTGTCTGTTTCATAACATGTCATATGCATTGTTTATGTTTACAGTATTCAATTTACATTGTGTTTTTTTATATTTGTATGTAACATACGCCGGTCTCTCTGGCTGTGGGGCTACAACACTTTCTCTCTGTAATCCCGTTTATCACGCAGTCTCGTAGCGGAGCGAGAGCTGAGGCGGTTCGACCCCCGCTCGTGACTTGCGGGATACTGAGCCGGCCGCTCAGAAAGCAATGGCAAACTACTGAGCGTAATCTTGCCAAGAGATCAACATACAGCTGAAAGATGCTGGTGTTGACAACTAAGTCCTGTAAAGGATATGCTAAAAAAAAAAAAATGTAACATACACAATAGATAATTGGTGTTCGAAAGATGGGTTGCTGGAAGGGCCAAATGTAAAACGGGTTTGCGTGCCCAATTTGTGACCCTTTGAAAATTAAAGTCCGTTTGTTCGTCCGTTGTAAGAGACGTCCCTCAACTGATCCCTGAGCCTCTCTGCAATACATGTCATAAATCTGTCAAATGTGCTCGTTGTCACATCTCGTGCTTATGAATGTACATGTAAAATTACGATACGTGCAGACGAACGAACTAGTCTCGTGGGTAGAAGATGCTTGTTGCCAAATTACCGACATTTCGGGATAATGAACTGGAAGTGAGACACAGAACCCTGTGACAGTCAGTATCACTTCCTGATCTGCGGTTTACCATTTCTAAATAGGTAAGTACCGCAGGTCGCGAATATTCTAGGTTTCAAACAGGAAGTGCGCAGAAATAGATACGTTGTAAATCCTACAACGTTAACAAGTACGGACACAAGAAGAACAATTGTCGGTGCTAGGCAGTGTCACCGGACTGACATAACACGCCAATTAAACACTTTAAAATGTGAAACAATGGAAGTTGGCTCCTGGTATTAAGGGAGCCGCTTGGTGTGTGGCTAGCACGCTTATATGAAACATTGTTGGCAGTGTCGCCCGACTGACGTAATTCATTCATTCATTCAGTAGCATGTCCTTTGCAGAACCTCGCTCCCATAACAACCTTCCGGAAAGCTTCTCGATCACAAGCAAGATGTCCCGCGTCTGATACACCCATCTGGAGATCATCCGCCACATCCTGCACCCATCTTCTCTATGGCCTTCCTCTTCCTCTCTTCCCAGGCATATACCCTTCCATTATTGTTCTCTCCAAACCTTTGTGACGTTTCAAGTGACCAAAATACTTCAATTTTCTTTGTTTTATCGTCTTTAATAGCCATCCCTCCTCAATATTCAACTCTTGAAGTATGGATGCATTTGTTCTTTTCTTTACCCAAGATATTCTTAGAACTCGTCTATAACATTTATATTCAAAGGCAGTTTATGCGCTGTTCAGCTTGTTTAGTAAGTGTCCATGTCTCACAGGCGTATGTTGCAATGGGAAAGATGCATGCTCTTAAAAATCTAATTTTTGTAGTTCTGTCTGTCCCACTCCATAATTTATTCATCTGTTTTAGCCTTTGAAGAGCAATGGATAGTCGCCGTTTAATTTCTTTCATTGTGTCACCGTTATTGGTAATCAATGACCCAAGATATTCAAAATTTTCCACCACCTCCAATTTTCCCCCATTAATGTATATTTCTTTCTCCATAGTAGTTTTATCTGTATGCATTATCTTTGTTTTTGCTATGTTAAGATATAACTTGTGATTTTTACTATTCAATTGGGTTGAGGCTATTAGGTTTTCTATGCCATTTTGTGTTGTGGATAGTAATACTGTATCATCAGCATATCGAATCTCTGGTATGTCATGACCGCCGATATTTAGGGCATCATATAGCTCCCTGTTTATATCATCTTTTACATTTCTCATTATATTTTCGGCGTACAGGTTAAACAAATAGGGTGACAGCATGCAGCCCTGACTGACTCCTTGCTTGATGTCAAACCAATCTGATGCCTCGCCATCTATTCTAACTGCTGCTTGTTGGTCTAGATAGAGCATTTTTATGAGTTGTACTACATGTGATGGAAAGCCCATAGTCCTCATGATTTCCCAAAGTTTCTGATGCTGTACACAGTCAAATGCCTTTGAATAATCCACAAAACATGAGTATAGGTTTACATTAAATTCTCTGCACTTCTCTATTATTAAACGCATGTTGAATATGTGATCTCTTGTTCCTCTTCCTTGTCTAAATCCAGCTTGAACTACGTTAATCTCTTCTTCCATTTTCTTACGAAGTCTTGCCATTATGACTTTTAGTAGGATTTTACTTGCATGACTGATCAGGGCAACAGTTCTATAGTTGGTGCATAATTTCAGGTTGCCCTTCTTTGGTATTGGAATGAAGATAGTTCTCTTCCAATCTTTTGGCCATATACCATATTTCCAAATCTTTGTACATAATGCATGATATATGTGTATGCTTTCTTCTCCTCCCGCTTTAATTAGTTCAGCTGGTATCTCATCACATCCAGGAGATTTACCATTCTTCAGGTGCTTTATAGCCCAAGCAATTTCATCTAATGAGGGTTCAGGTTCTGTCTCTGCTGTCGTTGGCTCATGTATCTCATTCATATCCTCACTGTCACTCATATCATACATTCCACTGCAGTACTCCAGCCATCTTTCTAGAATTTGTCTAGATTCTGTTAAGGTATTTCCCATCTTGTCACAGATAACATTCAATTGAGGTTGAACATTTCTTGTCAATAACTTCATTTCTTTGAACATTTCATAATCTCTTCCAGCCTTATGATATTGCTCTATTCTGGTACAGCAATCTTGTATATATTGATTTTTGTCCTTTCTTGTGTTCTTTCTTATTTCTCGAGTTAAAGATTTATACTTCATCCTGTGGTTAATTGAGTCATCTCCTTTCTGTTTCAGCTCCCTTCGTTGTTTTATTAACTCTAACGTGTCTAATGTAATCCATGGCTTAAGTTGCTTTTTCTTGGTCGGAATTAGATCTTTGGCTGCATTTATCACGATATCTCTAGCTTGTACTTCCAGTTCATCAGGTGTCATTTCTTCTTGTACAGACATCAAGACCCCAAAGCGATTCCTAACTTCTATGTTGTATGCGTCTGGTATGTTTGTGAGATCAAAACGAAGTGGCCTTGGTCCTCGGGTAAGCTTTTTGAGTTTTAATTTCAGATCTGCTTCTAATAACTGATGATCTGTATCACAGTCTGCACTTCGTAAGGTTTTTGCAGATGTTATGCTTGATCTCCATCTTCTATGTATTAAATTATAATCTATCTGATTTTTGGTAAAACTGTCTGGAGACTTCCATGTGAAGAGTCTTCTTGGATGTTGTTTAAAAAGTGTGTTGACTATCGTTAACTAATTTTCTGTGCACTGACGTAATACGCCAACTAAATAGTTTAAAATGTGTTGAGTTGAGTTGACTTGAGCTAAGAACTGACAACACTGCACTCACGACATTCATATATGTGCTCCGTCCCCTAATTCAACAGCCAGGGGAGAGTCAACGCTGCCTGATTGAAAGTTCTCCTTGTCTTCCCTCTCAGTTTTGAGACTATTCCAGAACCCCTGCCGATCCCCGCAATATCATTCTTTCCACATGCGGGTTCTCAATCTGTTTCCCCTGCCTACTCCACCTGCTCACACAGGCGCTCGACCACCTTTCCCTTGTCCATAGGGACCATAGGTAATCTACCACCAAGAGGTGCATTCCCTATTAACCTATTCATTCTCAAGCACTCCCGCATGGTCAGGGCAAAATACCCATACAATTCTCACAATCTGCGACCTCTGAAGCGAGGATAGTCATTATATGAAACGTTCCTTTCTCCACGTTACTTATCATACTCCTTGAGTCCGTAATGAATGGAATATGTGTTACAGTGGCCTCCTCTAACCAACGGAATACCACTATTACTGATTCCACCTCCATTCTCATGCTGGAGGTCGTAGTCTCATATGCCAGAAACAATGGAAATTGGCTCCTGGTTTTCAGGGAGCCGTTGTGGTGAGGTCTCTAGCGCACTTGCCTGCTGGCACCAGTATCAGAAATGATTGACAGCAAACAAAGTAGAGGGCTGTGGACAGACATGATCACAAACACCACACTGCATGGCCTATATGAAGTAGTTTGCCATTGCATTATGAATTGAAGTCAACATTTGTCCAGCTGACCAGCTTGCGGAACGAACTCATTACGCCACCATCAGAAGATAAAGTTTACGCCCATTAAACCACTTAGCCACGTAGACATCTAGAAGTCTACACGTCAATTATTTCAAAGACTGCATTATACTCTAGTGATGTTACGTCTAGAAGTCTACACGTCAATTATTTCAAAGACCGCATTATACTCTAGTGATGTTACGTCTAGAAGTCTACACGTCAATTATTTCAGTAGTAGCAATTAAATAGACTACGCTCGAGTTACAGCCGGCGAACGAAACCCGAAGCCAAAGAGAAACAAAATATTTCATTAAGTAGACTTTTTTTTCCGCATATCCTTTACAGGACATCGCTGTCAACACCAGAATTTTACCGCTGTTGTTGATTTCTTGGCAAGATTACGCTCAGTGGTTTGATTAAGTAGACAAGACACGTGATATTCAAAACGACGGGAAATTTTAGCCCTAGCTACTGGCCCAAATTAACATAGTTGGGACATTTGAGTCCTAAGTACCGGCTACATTAACATAGACGAGACATATGAGTCTTAACTTTTTTAAAAAAAGTAAATTTATTTGCATGTCCTTCATAGGACGTAGCTGTCAACCCCATCATTTTGACTGTTCGTGATTCCTGGGCAAGTTTTACGTTCAGTAGTTTGCAACTGCTTTCTGAACGACTGGCACCCATACCTTTTTCGAAAAAACCAGCACCGCTGTGTTTCGAACCCGGGTATACGGGATTACGAATTGCGTCCGTATCGCGAGGAATCGCGTCTTAACTATTGGCTACATTAACATGCACGGGACAATGGGCCATAAGTTGTGACTTACCATTCTTTAAAAGTAAACATAGTCACTTTGTGCATGGTGCTGTTGGGCGTGAAGTATTCGTATTATTCCTTCACGCATTTTTAGGTTATTGCATAAAAAAGGCATGACTTGTTCCCTTGCTTGCCACATATCCAGTAGTGGCAGGGTTCGTGTTTTCCCACCAGTTGGGCTCTGGGGTAGGGGCAAAACAGTGGCGGAGTGGCTAGCACACTTGTATGTCGCCCGGTGGTGATGTAATCGAATCCACGTAAAGGCTGACTTTTAAAAAACGTACCTGGACTGTCAGGTTGTCCCAGTCTATATGGGTGCGAGGAAATGTCTTGGGAAGTAAAGGAGCCCTAATACTGAGGAGGAGGAGGATTGAAGAAGAGGGAGCAGAAAGAGAATCAACAGGGTGAGGAGGAGGAAGAAAGAAGAAGAAGATGAGGAGCAAGAAGAAGGAGAAGAAATTGATGATGATGATGATGATGATGATGATGATGATGATGATGATGATGATGATGATGATGATGATGATGATGATGATGGTTAATACGACATTGACGATGACAACAACCACATTAACTAAGAAAACAGTAGTGCGTGTGTGTAACAGTTGTTTTTCTAGTAACTGCCGCTTTCTTAGACGGTGAACTGTAATTTTAGCGGTGGACTGTTGTGCTGGAATTCTGGTAGCAGCCTTGTGCATGTATGTCTGCTGTTTGTTTGTCTGGACTGCTGTATGTTCCACATATCACATTGGACTGTGAGGATCATGTTGTGTGATATTCACTGGCACAGGAACGGAGCATTATGGAGTGACCCTTTTACCGTGACGTTGGAACTGTGACTAACGACACACAGCGACCGATGTTGATGATGACAACAACGACATAGACGATGGCAACAACCACATTGGAAATAACAACAATTCACATTAATCTTCCCACCTTCCGAGCAGCTTCCATGGACGCAGACAAACCAAGGGGCACAACTTGCCTCAACAGTCGTACCCTGCAAGGGTCTAGTAGTTGTAGATCTTTGAGTTGACCCTGAGACGACAACAGGCGGCATCGACGAAGTAAATCGGTCTAAACTCTCTGCTGGCTTTAGAGAAACGGAATTCTCAGCGTGGCCAGGAGCCAAAGGAGCCAGATTAACCATCCACGTTGTTGTTTCTGCATTTAGCACAGTAAATTCCGAGGCTGATGTTTGTAGGAGTAACATTAACGTTACGATATACACAAACATAGTTTTCAACGAGTATGATCGTCATGCGATGTGTGGTTTATCGTTCTTGAAATGACCATGCTCCAGGCGAGGGTGGGAAGGGCATATTATGATCTCAAACCAACTCAGTAGAGAACCTGTATTGGAAATATTATTATACATGTTAAATACATTTACATTATTGCATTTGGAAATACGCTAGTGAGTACTAAACAATTAACAATATTTTAACAACATGAAATCAGTATTAACTGATCAAGTGCTGAAGGATAATATATCGTCACATGTGCCCTGCCATATGGACAGACGGATGATATATCGCCATAATATGGTCATAGTGTTATTTGTTTTGTTTCGTAGTATCTTTGGCAATTTCAATGCTTAGTGAGCGGAAATTTTCATTATAATACTTGATTAGTTAACTGTGAACTATATCTGGTCCAAGCGTACTGTTTGTTTGCCACTGAATCAGTTAACATCTACTGCCTATATTACAGTGTGTATTTTTAATGACTGTGCAGTGTTTGAAAATATTGCCGGTCCAAGTTTTGTATTTACCTATTATGTTGCATGAACTTTACAGAGAGTGAATACAAAACTTGGACCAGCAATATTTTCAAAAACTGCACAGTTATTAAAAATACACCCTATACCTTGCGGTGAAGGACAGGGGGGGGGGGGGGGTCTTAAGCCCCTGGATGTAAGACCGCCTGGCTAGTGCAGTCGCCGCCAACTGTACAGGTTAGGTTTTCTTTGCGCCCCTGGCAGAATAAAAATCCACACCCTATCGAGGATTCGAACGCGGGCCTCCCGATATAGAACCCGGTATTCTTAGCCACACGGCCAGCCGCTCCCCAGAGAGATTAACAACGCATTAAAATGAAAATTGTAAAAATGTTATGTCTGTTCAACACTAATATATGGTGGGGAAGCATGGACAATGATCAAACAATTAGAAAGTCGAATACAGGGCCAGGAGATGTGGGTATTTGAGAAGAATATGTCGTATTTCATAGAAACAAGAACAAGCAAATACAGAGTTCTAGAAATACTGGGAATGAAGAGAGGGTTGATGAAATATAAAAAGAGATAAGTGAAATAGTTCGGCCACGTTAACAGAAGAGATAAGATCAGAAATGAAGAAATCAGGACTAAAGTGGGGGCTAAAGCAGCACTAGATTTTATTAGAAAGCAGCAACTCAAATGGTTTGGCCATGCAAGTAGGTTACCAGTCAACAGCATACCACAACAAGCAATGATGTACAGACCAGATGGAAACAGAGGAAGAGGCCGACCACGTAAACGTTGGACGGAGGGAATAACAGAGTCCATGGGAATATCGATACATGAAGCCCATAATCGGGCACTCTCACGATGTTTATACTTCACCTCGACACCACAAGGTACAAGAGGAACATGATGAGATGAGATGAGACGTTAACAGGCATAGCACTTTTATTTAAAAAAAAAAAAAGAGTATACTGGAGGATAAGGTCGAAAGTAAGCGAGCAAGAGGTAGACAATGAGACAAGTGGGAAGATAACATCAAGAGATGGACGAGCAGCAATATGAAAGAATGTACAATTAAGACGAGAGACAACCAGTATTGGAGATCCATTGAAGCCAATCTATATTGTGGAGACGGCACCTGATTGATCGACTTAATAAGGAACTAGATGATGTATAAGAGCAAGGAAAAAACAAAGAAATATTATGTTATGTTATGTTATGTTATACTATACTATGTTGTTGTTATGTTATGTTATGTTATGTTATGTTATGTTATGCTATGTCATGTTATATTATGTCATGTCATGTCATGTCATGTTATGTTATGTTATGTTATGTCATGTTATGTCATGCTATGCTATGTTATGTTATGTTATGTCATGCTGTTATGTCATGTTATGTTATGGTACGTTACGTTAATTTACGTTATGTTATGTTTTGTTATGTTACGTTACGTTACTTTACGTTATATTATGTTATGTCATGTCATGTCATGTTGTCATGTTATGTTATGACCTCACTGCACATTGGACATCCCCATGTGGGCTCAGTCCTCCGATGCAGCGACCATCCCTCAGTATCTATGCTCACTGTTCGCATGAGGAGTTGGTTATATCTCCTCTCTTGACCTCATCGTCGTGCTGGGCCATACTTCACTTCCAATTCAAAACAATTTATTCCCTTAATGAATGAAAACAAAGAAGCTCCACACAATATGTTGCACGATTTATTGCCTGGCATTTTCGCTGCATCTCAATAGGTGCATAATGCAGAGTTATATATCATATGAAGTGAATAAATGAATAATACTTGAGCTGAAATATTTAATACACTGAAACAGTCTCTCCTCTGACTATGTGTTTTAAGTGTTTAATTACCCTCTGTGAAATTTGTGACCTAATTGTTGTGTCATCCCTTCAGTCGTGATTAGTTTATCCTGCGCTTGATTTCGTGTGTATGAAAGAAGTGCAATATCGTCGGTGAAGTCCAAATCATCAAGTTGCTTCGTTCGAGTCCATTACATTCTATTTGTGACGGTAGTTGCAACAACTACCGTCACAAATAGAATGTAATGGAAAGAAGACAGCAACTGTCTTCATAATCCAGTTTATAGACAGTGAAAAAAGATTATGATGTCAAATGGCATCCCTGTCGTCATCATTCATCATGTGCCATGCCGATAAGCGTGTGCGGTCATGTTTCGCCATCTCACGCGATCACCAGCGTCGTGGATCAGCTCAGTGTTCTTGTCTCGAGCATATGTTGTAGCCAAACTATCCAAGTATTTACTTCTCTGCCTTCCCCTTGTTCTCTTCCCCTCGATCTTCTCAGCTGTCACCAAGTTCTCCAATTTATTTATTTCCCTAACGTGACCAAAACAATTTTGACTGTCTACGTCTAATTTCTCTAATCAGTTTACGGTTTTCAATTGTTTCTTGTAGGACGTACTCCTTTTATTATTTCGAATGCATCTGTCAGTGTTTTGTCATGAACAACTCTACGCGTCATAGCTTCATATGTTGCCCACATTAAGTTTATCATTTATTATTAGTAGGATCTCATAGTGCTGCATCAACCTCCAAAATTATTGGAACTGGTCTTATATTTTATAGACCAATCGCGATTCGATAGGTGATGTGTGATGTGTGATGTGTGATGTGTGATGTGGCCAATGACACGCCGATTGCCTTTACTTCTCATGTCATTACCTGGCATCAATTTTAGACTGGTCCCCCCCACCCCCCCCCCCCCCCCCCCCCTAGGAACCCAGTTCTTATTTCTTTTAATGCTCATCAATGATATGCAGACCGAATAAAACTAGAAGAAGAGAACGACCATGTGAACAATGGGCAAAGGGAATAACAGAGTCCATGGGAATCTCGATATATGAAGCCCATAAATATCCCATAAAGAATCTCGATATATGAAGCCCGGGCACTCTCCTGTTGTTTATGCTCCACCTCGACACCGCAAGGTACAAGAAGAACAAGATGGGATGATGAGATGATCAATGAGGATACGAATGCATGACCTACTGACTGTCAGGAGAGCGCTCCAACAACAACACTACCGTGGCTTCTTAACAACTTTTGATCAGGAATATGTCCTTGATGTAATCATTCCAGTTGTGCTTGCAAGTTTATAACATCAGGTAGAGGATAAAGGGATTAAACGATAAAGTGGTTAAACGATAAAGTGGTTAAACGATAAAGTTGGTTAAACGATAAAGTGGTCAAACAATAAAGTGGTTAAAGACAAGAAGATCGCTTCCATTGCGTCGGGTTCTATCCCATTCTCAGACTGTCTTCTCGAGAGCGGACTGCTGGAAGCGTCGCTCAGAGCACGAATTCCGTAAAAAAAACAAAAAAAACAATGCGTCCGTGAACCGAAGTACAGTCTGAAAACGAACCGACGACCTTCATTATGCGAGGCAGGCAACTTGAACACTTGGCCACGGTGATAACCGACCCCCCCCCCTCCCCCCCCCCCGACCCGTAGTAGAAACCACATACATTTATACAAGTATTATTATTGTTATTATTATTATTATTATTATTATTATTATTATTATTAATATTATTATGGTATTATTATTGTTATTATTATATTATTGTTTTCATATTATTTCTACTACTACTTCAACCACAACTATTATTATTATTATTATTATTATTTATTATTATTGCTTTTGTTATTATAACAAAACCAGTATATATTTTTTTAAAGCAATTACATGGCTCGAGACACAGACCTTCACTCGGACATGCTTCCTTAGTGACTCAATGAGTATGCTCCAGATGATACAGAAGGGGTGGATCCGAAGAGAATGGTCGCTGTCTCTGGAGTGGTCTCGGCTGGCAAAGATTAGTTTCATTTTCGTGCCAGGGCATGCGGGTTTACATGGAAATGAGCAGACTGAGAGACTAGCAGGTAAGGCTGCTATGGAAGGCTGACGAGCCATGGGCCAGGTTGATATACTGAATGCGGTGCGAGAAGTAAATCATGTACGAGAATCAAGTGATGACTGTGGATCTACAACCATGGTCAGACTGCGAGAACAGCAAGCTCAAAGAGGTGTACCCAAACAAGAACATTACGCAGGAAACCAAAGAAGATTAATAAACCAACACAGAACTGGTGTCGTGAGCCGCTACACGCTGGGGAATTTACTGAGGAGGAGATCTGAGCACTTATGGACTGAATGGTTCGATGTGCAATGAGGATGATCTGTCGACCAACTAACTAACTTGTTACAGCAGCAGTGATAGCAAACTGGCTTTCCGTCGCAGTGGTCATGGGGTCAAATTCGCATTATGAAATATTGTGTTTTTAATTAACGTGCTCTCACATGTCGACCTTGTCTGAAAGAGGTCACATGAAATGATTTGAGAAATAAAGGCGGCCCGCGAGATATTAGTCATGGCATCCTTCGAGTGCCGACTGATCTACACAAATATCAGCCTTACTCCATATTTCCAATGCACCTCCAGACTTGCGAAAGTGTCATTTACTTCCCAGTACATTACTCCTTACTTTCAGATACAATGACCGAGACCAGTATTTTAGACCACATGCTCAAGTACCAAGACCGAGGCCAGTATTATAGGCCAATATGTTCAAATTCAATGACCGAGGTCAGTTTTTTGGACAACTCTTTCAAGTTCAATGACCGAGGTCAATATTTTGTACGAATAATGTTCAAGCACCCTGACCAAGGCCAGTATTCTGAGCTTATAATCCTGCAGCAGCTGGGAGTTCAACCCGGCAACTGACCCCGTGAGCAGGGCATTAACAGTTGTGCCATTGTGTCTACGTCGTTAAAAATAATTACAAGATTATTAAGAAAGGTTTATTATTAACACCTACCCATAATTCTCTGTGGCGAAGAATGCAATATTTAATCCCGCATTTCGCGTTCCAAACACAGCTGCGGGCGATTTGGCAGCAGACCGCTTTCCGTTGGTTTTCATACAATAACATGAGTTCCGTTCGTTCAGAAAGTAACAGCAATCTACTGAACGTAAACTTGCCCAGGAATCACAAACTCTCAAAAAATGCTGGAGTTGACTGCTACGTTTTGTAAAGAATATGCAACTAACTTTAACTACCTCGTAATTATGAATGGGATCCGAGTTAGCGCAGTGGCTTGCTTGCCTTACGGCCCCGTAGGCATGTGTTCGAACCCTCATTGAGGCGAATTTAATTTTACAATTTTCCTATACACATTGGACACTCCTACA